>VZRX01020681.1:149007-181823 GCA_013398075.1 Notiomystis cincta
GGCAGGAAGCTCAACACCGAGCTCTGAAGAGGCCCTGTGCCCGCAGGAGTCCCCGTCCCCCGTCCCTCCCGACGACCCCGTGGATTGCACACTTGCACACACCGTTGCGGCAGCTCGACTGGTCTGAAGCCATGCGGCCACGCTCAGAAACCGGCAATGAAACGAGCTCGAGGTCCTGTCTTACGCTAACCAAGGGCTTTTACACTGTTTTATTTATTCTAAACAATCAGGGGCTGAAATCGAGTATGGGGAGAACATAATCACTGGAAAGCAAATCGCTCTGGGTGTCTTAACCTCGGTGCAGCGCGTGGGCTCCAGCCGGAGCACGAGGACAGAGGGGTTGGTGGCCGTGGAAGCCGTCGCTCGCAGGCTCGTCTCCTTCTCGAGGAAACTGCCTTTTTAACCTGTACAGTCGCAGTGTTCTGACTCCCTCTCTCTCTCTAAATGTAAGAGAATATACGTGTATTTTAGGAATGCGTGAGGAAAGGTTCGGGATTTACGTTGTGTTCAGTCCTCTTGGTCCGTGGCTGGTCTAATTTAACGTCAATGTTGGAAGCTCTAGTTTTACATACTCTTGTAAAGATGCCAAACTCTCTTAAGAGAGATCCAAATTGAACACTTGAAGAAATATTTTTTTGTATTTTACCTGAGATGCGGGGGCACGAAGGGGTAAGAGATTTAGGGTAGCTCCACGTCTAGGATACGAGGCTAGCTTTTTGCAGAGGGTTAGGAATGGTGGTTTTATATTCAAATATGAACTGGAAACTCTTATTTAGGTATAACTTTCTTCAGGAAGAGGTTTATTGTATATGTTTGAGACTGGAGTTTAGTTAGCTACTGAAAAGAATAATAAATAAAACTGAATTGCAGCGGAGCAAAGGGATCCGTGGTTTGCCCTTGCTGGAGCCACAGATCCCTTTGCTCCGCTCTCTCTCCGGCAGAGTTTGGGCTTAGGGGACAGGGAATTCATGGCCAAAAAAACCGACCTCGCCCGCTCTCCTACCGTGGGTGAAACTAGTGTATTTTAATTTCTTTATAAAAGCTTTTCCACTGCAGTAGAGGATGAAAAACAGTTCTACCCAAGTAAGCCTCTTTAACATTTTAAATCTTTTATTTAAACATCTAAAACAGGGTAAAATGTGACTAAAATCTCGCGGTTTTTAAGTAGACTTCCAAATACGAAACACAAAATAGCACTTTTTTTTTTTTTTAAGATTTATATAACTTTTCCCATTGCAGTCTCACCTATAGGAAAAAAAAAAAGAAAAAAAGGAAGATTATATGAAATTTTGTTTTGTTTTGTTGGTATCTGTTGATGTTTGACACATCAGTAGGTACTTGGAGAACCTGAAATTTTATAATAGCCTTAGGATTATATTTTATAAAATCCACTCTGACTATATTTTAAAACATGACAAAAATTATCCCCCCCAAACATCCATCACTGTCTGTGTGTCCCAGCCGCATCCTCCCCTCGCCCCCTCCCCTTCCTGGTCTCTGGTGCACTATACCTGACTTATGAAAGCTTTCTCTAGTAACTTTTTGCTATCTCCTGGTTTCTTTTCGTAAGAGCTTTAGAAGAGTTTCTACCCCCTTTGTATGATCTCACATGGCTGTTTTGTATCATCACCTGTCGTGTCCCACGTGCTGGAGGCTGTGGCTGTCCTGGGCTGCTCCCAAAAGATGCAGTCAGCACTCACTTACTGGAAGGCTGGTACTGGGAAGGTACCGTGGCTCTTGTACATAATGTCATGACATGTCTATGTCAAAGGTTCTTATATATTTCTTTTATAAGCTGAAAGAAGGTCTATTTTTATGTTTTTAGTTCTATGAATGGAACGTTGTAAATGCCTGTCAGAAATAAAATACTGGAGAAAAACCAACCAAACCAAACTGCAGAGAGTGGTGTGTGGAGGCCACTTGTGGTGTGGAGCCTGGCACAGGAGGGCTGTGGGAGGTGGGAAAGGCGATCCCAGGGAGGAGGCCCTGCATTCCCAGCTCGGGAGGGAGCCCTCAGGTAAGGTTCTGCTCCTGTCTGGGTGAGGGGACAATTCCCATTTCCCCTGTGCCATCCATACCCAGCCATCCCTGCTGCTTTTCCCGGCTGCCCGCCAGGACCCTTCAGGTGAGTGTTTCACCAGGCGGGGTCAGCAGCAGCGCATTCCAGCAGGATTCAGCTGCACTGGAGAGCTCTCCCAGCCAGCTCTTTGCCCGTCCCTCCCTTTGGGGTTTGGGTTTAGCCCATACTCCGTGGCTTGGTGTCTGTGCTGCCAGCCAGAAACGGAGGGCGGCAGAGGGGAAACTCCTCCTGCAATTCCCTGGGCGGTTTGGAGAGGTGAGCAGCAACCCCGGGGTTTGTGCCGGCACAGACTCCGTGTGCCCCGTGCCGGAGAGCTGTGCCAGACCCAGCTCACAGGGTGCTGGTGACCCCCGGCAGTCACACCTCGGTCCAGCAGCCGAGGGATCTGCTGCCGGGGAAAATTCTGCTTGAATCTGAATTGAATTGAAAACGGGAAACTCGAGGAAACAATTGGAAATAGCACGTTGAAAAATAAAGAGGGCTTGCAATTAATTAATGTTGCAGGAAGCGGATCAAAGGCAGAAACTCGGATTCATAAAGCTGCAGAGAGGTGTGAATAGAATATTAAATACGTTCTAGGCTGTCCGTGGGTGGAGGGCAGGCTCTGCATCGACGCCTGGGGTGCTCGGAGCGTGGCAGGAGAGAGCGTTTTGCCCGTAGCCACAGTGCTGGGGGGATGGAGGGAGCCCCAGGGGAGGATACAGCTGTCCTGGATCAGCTGTTCCCAGGGCCACAGGAGCCTCTGGCGCTGCGTTTTAAATCCGATCGCCCAGCCGCGCTTCCAGCAGCTTTTCCTTCAGTTCCTGGGACAAGCCTTTGCCTTCTGCGTTGCTCCAGCGTGAGTCGTTGCTCCCTAAATTTCCTCCGGGGGAGCTCCCTGAGCCTTGAGGCTCCTTCGGCTGCAGGGCATTGGGGTCGGAGTCGGGATCAGGGCCAGGATTAGGGTTAGAATAAGGGTTGGGGCCAGGCAGCCCTGCGTGCTTTCCCCACGCGTGCCCGAGGCTTCTCCTCGCTCCTCAGCGGCAACACCCGCAGCACAGCGCTCGGGATGCGCGGCCCTTCCCCAGGTGTTCCCGGCGGCTCCTGCTGGGCTGGCACGGTCCGTGCTGTGCCCGTGGCCGCAGGGACCTCTCCCGTGGCCGCAGGGACCTCTCCCGTGGCCGCAGGGACCTCTCCCGTGGCCGCAGGGCCCGCTCCCCCCGATGCCGATGCTCCCTGCCAGGGAAAGCCGGCGCTCTCCGCTGCCCCCGCTCCCTTCCAGCCGCGGCCGGCGGGCGTCCCCCTTTCCCCGCAAATCCCGCCCGGCTCCTCGGGAATCCGAGGGCTTCCCGCTCTTAATGAAAGCGGTGAACGGTGAATGACTCCCAGGCAGCATCCTCCGCTTTGCTGGCGCGGCAGAGCCACCCCATCCCGCTCGCCCGCCAGCGGGCTCGTGCGTCATTCCATTAGGGAAAGTAATTTCCAGGGATGGATTCGGCTTCACTTCATCTCAGCAGAGATTAAACCCCTTTAATTAACTCCTCAAGGGGTATTAGAGAGCCGAGTAACTCTGTGTGGTGACGCTGGGAGTGATCTCAGTGCTGGAGGAGGCAGAGGGATGTGGAACAAAGCTTGGGTAGAGATGCACTTAAAGAGAATCTACTCCATCTCCTGGAACTCCTAGTTCTAGGAGAGCCCTAGAAAAGCTCTTCAGATCTCCAAGAAGAAATTAAAAGACTCAAGCAGAGTGAGAGCATCGGCTTTCCTCGAGGTCACTGCAGTACCAGGCTATTAGTTGAATTACACCCTGGAATACTCCAGGAAAAGGAGATTAAAAGAAAGTTACTTGAAAAGATAAGAAAATCCCATCCTCTGCCCCCTCTAACCCTCACGAAACATGAGAAAATGAGCAGCAGGTAGTGAAGAGACTTTTAAATGACCCCTCTTTGCCTGGCTCCTGTGTAAAAAGCAGAGAAAGAGCTGTTGTTAGAGGTAAAATAAAACAGAGAGTGTGGGAATAGAAGTTGTAACAAAAAACTTTTTGAAAGCAGTAGCTGAGTCTGGGAAGATTCCCCCCAGTGTGGTACAGATGAGTTGGAGCTGTGGGCTCAGCTCTCTGCACTCCCCCAGGGAGCTCAGGACTGGATTTCCAGGCAGTGCAGGGAAATAATAATTGCTGGCATCACTTCTGTGGGTGGCCCAGAGAGATGCTGCTGTGTGTTGGGGCAGGAGCAGGAAGGTCAGGAACGTCAGCACGGAGACTTGAGATGGGGGCGGGAGGGTGGGCAGAGAGAAAACGTGGTTGGGAAGTGGAGAGAAATGAAAAGGGGGCACCAGAGTGCAGTTTTCTTCAGATGGGGGGAGTTAGGGCTGCTTTATTTGGGATTTTTAGGCTGAAGAGCTTAAACATCCTCCTGCTACCAATGGCTGCAGTGACACCTGGTCTGTGGAACAGAGCTCTTGGGGCAGGCACAGTACACTGATTACCCTTTCTCCTGGATTCCTGCTCTCTGGCCCCTTCTCAGGCAAGGAGAGCAGGGAGAGATGAGGAAGGGCTGTCCTCGTGTTGCTTCTACAGGAGGAAAGGCCTTTCCTGTGTCTCAGAAGGAGCTGTAACAACAGCAGTTTCCCCAGGCTGAGGGCTGCATCACTCACCTGTGGTATCTGGTTTTGATGGAGCATTGTCTTCCTGGGGCTCCTCCATCACTGTGCAAGCTCCCAGAGCCAGCCTTGCCTGCAGGTTATTGACTGAACATCCTTGGGACCTCATGTGTGTTTCTGAAAGCCACGGAGGCAGAGGGACAGTGTCACTTTGTCTCTTTGCTGATGCAGTGAAATTCAGCTGGGTGTGGGCCTGGAGGGACTGTTAAAGGCTGGGAGATGCAGGTGCACACCCCTGTGCTCAAGCACAGCGTGATAAAACCCACCACAACCACTTTTGCTGGTGGCTCTGTTGTTTTGGGGGCAGCAGAAGAGCCCTTCCAGGAGCAGGATTTAGGGGATGAGGAGGTTTTGCAGTAGGTCTGTGAAAGCTGCTGTCAGCCCATGGAGACAGGAGCTGGGCAACACCACAGAAGGAAGAAGGCTCAGTGCATCCTTGGCACTGAACAGGAATTTAAAAAATCCAAGGACACTGGCAGCTCAGTTTGCCTGCCTGTGGCTGGGGAAAGTTCTCCCCACTCAGACTTCACAGGGAGCATAAATTTATCCTGCTGAGATTATTCACTTCCACAGGACTGGGATGTGCAGGAGCCTTCAGTGCAGGGGGCAAACAGCTTCACTTTCCCCTTTCAAGACAAAGCACTGGAAGAGATGGAGTTTGTGTGAGACACATTCCAACAAATACACCTTTTCTTCAGCATGGCAGGGGAGTCTGTGTGCCTTGGCACTTTGGGAAATCACTGGTTTCACCAACTCCAGCCTGTGTATCCCAGCCCTGCAGTTAACTCACAGAGAAGAGCCAGTGTCACAGAGGAGCTGGCTGCAGCTCAGCCGTGTTTGGGCCGGTCAGGGGGGCTCTGTGCCCTCAGACAAAGCGAGGCCTGGACTGTGTTTGCCTGTTAAAGGGGCTGGATGTACCCAGCACCCTCTGGAATTCCCGGTCTGCTGCTGGCAGAGGCGGTTCCACATCGGTGCTCCGGGTGGCACCATCGCTCTGCGAGCTGAGAGTGCACAGGAGCAGGGGAGGAGAATCCTCATCATCACCAGGAGCAGGGGAGGAGAATCCTCATCATCACCAGGAGCAGGGGAGGAGAATCTTCCTCATCACCAGGAACAGGGGAGGAGAATCCTCCTCATCACCAGGAACAGGGGAGGAGAATCCTCCTCATCACCAGAACAGGAGAGGAGAATCCTCCTCATTGCCAGAACAGGAGAGGAGAATTCTCCTCATCCCCAGGAGCAGGGGAGGAGAATCCTCCTGCTCGTGTGGGAGCCCCTGAGTGCTGAGCCCACAGCTCCAGACCCATCCCAGCACACCCCTTGTGCCTCCCCCGGTCTGTCAGAGGGTCTGAGCCCTCCCTCAGCGCTTTCCCGGTGCTGTGGCGCTGCTCCGAGCAGGAAGAGCCTCGCAGTTTCGTTGCTCCAGCTGCCAGGGAGGGATGGTGACTGCTGGCTGCACTGTGTGACAATGGATTTCACAGTCAGCTGTCACCTCTGGGCACTTTGCCTTCCGATGAGAAACATCAACAAGCTGTGAAAAATGAGGCCCCACTTTTTCTCTTCCCCTTTTCCCCTTTTCCTGCGGGCTTTGGTCCCTCTCTGAATTTCAAGATGTGTACGAAAAGACACTGCACCACCCTGCCTTCCTGCTTTTCCCCTCCCTCCCTGCTTGCCCAACCACTCCTGCCCTGCCCCAAAATCTCTGGGACTCCCCTCAGCTCTGCTCACATCCCCAGTGCTCAGGGTCAGTCTCAGCTCTTCTCCTGTGACTCGGGGATTCTGTGTTTCCCCTCCCAGGAATTCTGTGTTTCCCCTCCCAGGGCTGCCCATCAGCAGCAGCTCCTGTGGCATTGCCACCTTTTGGCTCCGTGCTACCGAGTCTCAAATACTTGGCACACTTTTGGGTTGTGTTCCAGCATTTGATGTGCCACAAAGCAAGAGGTGTTTCTGCGCCTGGAGGGCAAAAGGCTCCCGTTAAAAGTTTAATTTCCTTGCTGTGTTCAGGAAGAAAGAAACGTTTGTGTGCAGCAAAGAGCAAAGAAGTGGAAACCCAGCAGTAGAGGAGCAGCAGCTACTGAAGGCCGTTTGTTTTTAGGGAGTCTCTGCACAGAGGCCACCTAGAGCAGAGCAGCAGCTCCTCAGGCAGACGGGCTCTGGCCACGAAATGATTTCAGGCAAGGTTGTAACAGGAATTTGCAGGTGATTTCGGCGAGCAAACCCCACAGAATGCCAGAGAGCCTGTGCCCAGCACTCTGTGTGAGGTCAGTGGAAAAGCCCCAGCCCATGCCCTCAGCTCAGCCAGGATGGCTCCTGGCAGCATCTGTGAGCACTTTGGGCAGAGCATTTCCCACGAGCAGGAATTCTGCTTCCAGAGCTCCTCCCTGTGCCTGTGGGAGCACCAACATCTGCCTCCCTCTGGAAAACTCCTCCTGGAGTGGAGCAGCAAGAATGAATTTCCCAGGTGTGAGCTCTGGAGTCCTCAGCTGGCAGAACAGGTGAGGTCTGAGCGTGCTGGAAATGAGAGAGCTTTCAAATACTTGCAGGTGATGGTTTTAATTACCTCTTAAAATCATTGCCTTAATTAATCATGACCAGTGTATATATAAATTATGAATTGTGTGTTACTCTTTGATTGCACTCAGCAAAGTTCTCATAAGCTGCTTTTGTGGGAAAATGACAGAAACTTTAACTTTTGATCGACTAGCTCTGATGTGCTCCGGTGAACAAAGCCTGGGAAAGGAAGATGGATCGGTGAGGCTGGACATCTGGAATTTATGGACCACAAGGACACTGTGCAGAGAGCAGGAGATGAAGAAGAGGCTAAAAAAGACTCACTATGTGTCTTGGAAATTGGAGGGGAAAGGTACTAAAAGTATGGACTAATTGCCATGAGAAGTGAGAAATAATAACCAATAGAGGATAGAGTGCTAATTATTGAAAGGGAATTATGCCATTTAGAGCCAATGAGCAGGAATTTCTTCTTTGCTGCTAAAACTGTGTCAGTAAGTGGAAAGGTCCTGTATCAGCATCCATGTGGAGGCTGGAATTTTGTCGGTCCCACAGAGAAACCCTGGCCAGGAATAAAGTCATGTCTGACTTGCTGGCAGTGGAAAGGGGTGTAAGAAGAGCATTTGGTACTATGGGAGTGTTGAGCCACTCAAAACCTGTCATAGCAAATATATTTAGAGGGACAGCAGCTCCCTAATGAAGGAGAAAGCCTTGGCTGTGGAATTAAAGCTGCCACCAGCCCAGAGCATGGCAGAACCTACCCATGAGGGCTGACCAGCTCAGACCAGCCAGCCCTGGGCAGGGAGCTAAACACAGGAGCTGATCCTGCAGGATGCCCCGGGAAAGCACAGCAGACACTCAGCTCCAGCTGTGTGCACTGCTTGTGTGGCCACAGCACAGCACAGGCCAACCCAGGCACTCCACAGGGAAAGGAGGACTGGAAGGGTTTTGTGAGGAATGAAAGAAACAGCTGATGTTTCTTAATCACTGCAGGCAGAAAGGGTTGCCAATCAGGAGTCTATTGATGGCCACACAATTGACAATCATTCCATCTGCATCACCTGGAGCTGCACTGCTGCCCTCAGTGCAGCGGGGAACACCTGGGGCTGGGAGGCTGGGAAAGCAGCCTGGAGGAGACAGGGAGAGGGGGAACTGGAGAATCCTCCCTGGATGTTGGCTGGAAGCACCTTTTCAATCCCTCCTTCCTTTTTTTCCCCCTTTTGGAATGGGCCTCTCAGTTCTGTTAGCAGCTCTCTGCACTTCACTGCCCTCTCTCCCTCGAGAGGGATCCCCATCCTCACCGTGGGGACAGAGCTGCTGCTGTGCCACTGAAGGCAAGGGAACCTGGCTCAGGATGCCACTGGCAACCAGAGGCTCAGGTCTGATAAATCTCAGCCAGAACCCTTCCTGTGACAAACTTTGCACTCAGCCAAAGGACAACTCTGACCCCCCTGAGTACAGGGAGCGCTGCTGGCACGAAGGGGCAGCTTTAGGGGAGCTTTTCCTCAGAGGGGACACCCAGCCCTTACTGCTGGTGCTGCAGGACAGGGGAGGGAGCCCAGGGAGGGAGCCCAGGGAGGGAGCCCAGGGAGGGAGCCCAGGGAGGGAGCCCAGGGAGGGGAGCCACCCCTCCTTTGTGAGCTGTGGAAACAACCACAGAGGCAAGCCGTGGTCCCTGGCCCGGGGAGCAGAGCAGCCTGCTGCCAGCACATCAGAAAGCCCAGCTCAGGAGGCACAGAGAGAGGCAGAGCTGTCCCCTGTCCCTCAGCAGAGCCTGGGGCAGCCCCTGTTCCTGACTCCCCACAAGATGCTGATGAAGTGGGATTTTCCTTGGCGTAAACCACGGCGACATCAAAGGCCCCCAACTAATTTGCTTTTTGTCAACTAGATAAAGATATTAACGTAATGCCTTTTGTTCCTCGACAGAATGTTTTAGGCAGTGAACAGAATTAATTGTGTTGACATAATGGATTTATTGTTTCAACAGAATGCCTGTCTGCTTTCACGCCGTGGATAAGGGATTTGACAAAACTGATGCTGATACCAGGGGATCCTTATAAAGCTGACTTATCAGCCTGATAAAATGCCACTGGTGTAAAAGACAACATGAAGGAAAACACATGAAGGAAAAAAGCTGGAGGCTCAAAGCAGTGCACAAGGAGTACATTAAGCTCCAGGTGGGGTTCTGTGATGAGCTGCTGCAGACCTGTGTTCCCAGACTCCTCTCAGAGGTGAGAGTTCCCCTCCCAGAGCTGCCAGCCCTCCTGCAGCCCGGGCTGGTGAGCAGGGGAGGGCCTGCCCAGCAAGGGGGGCTTGTTTTGGGCTGCCCAGGGACGAAGGGCTCTGCTGCTCCCTGCTTCCTTCACAGCTCTGTGCTTGGCTGAGGTCTTGAGGCACTGCATTAAGTTTATTTTTGCTTCCTCCCCTTCTCCTCAAACAACAGGTACTTTTCTTGTCAAAAGCTCTTAGTGCCCGTGAGAGAGAGGGGAAATCATGCCTGCTGAGGTGACAGGACAGATTTATTTTCATTTACTGGAGCCAGAAGTAGCCCGAGCGTGATAAAAGCCACCTCTTCCGTTTCCCCTCCTAAGGGATCTGGAGCAGCACTGGGTCAGTTCCCTCATCCCATCACAGCCACAGAGGCAGGGAGGCAGCCTCTGGCTGAGGGAGCAATGGTTTCAGCCCTCACAGGGGCTCAGCAGGCACAGATCTCCCCTCAGTGCCCAGCACGGGGTGGCTCTGCCTGAGCCGTGAGTGTCCTCAGTGACAGAGCCAGGGAGGGCACAGAGCACACCTGGGGACAGAGCCACAGGGACCAGTCCTGTTCCTACACGTTTTCACACGTGTCCTCCCTCTCCACACTCTGTGCTGTCTTCATTCCACATCATAATATCTTTGTTTGATTTGTGTTTTGCCAGTCAGGAGAGCGAAGCTGCCCTGGGAGTGGGTAAGGAGGAAGAGGAGGCTGTCTTTGCATCCTGCATTTGTGCATTCTGCGTGCTGCAGGTGAGAAACAGGAAGCTGTGAAATCATAACCCCTTGGAGAGGGGCTTGCACACCCACAGGGTGGAATGCTTTGGCTTCCCCTGTCCACGAGGAGCAGGGATGCTGTAGGACCAGGCTCAGGAGAGAATTAACAGGGCTGTGGTTTGTCACACTGGGCTCTTTACTCAGGGGGTCCCAAAGGGCTCTGTGGCACTGACTTCACAGCAGGATGTTAAACTCTGCCTGCAGGATCCTAAACCCTGCTCTCAGTTTCATCCTGCTCAACCTCAGCACAGGGAGAGCCCAGCCTGGGTCGCTGTGCCAGACTCTGCTGACTCCTCAGCTCCGGCCAGCAGGGAGTGAGCTGGGAAAGAGCCACAAATGTTCTGGTTCCCAGGATCTCCCCCAAATATCTCCTGAGGCTCTGCTCTGAGGAAAGCCACTCAAAGCTTCCACTGTTCCCCATAAACTCTGTAGGATCAGCACAAGGTCCCCTCCAAACCCCAAAGTATAACTACAGAGGGAGACTTCTTGCAAGCGCGAGCCGAAACAAAGGGGAAAATTCCAGAATCTCACAGATGTTTGGAGCAGGCAAATGTGGCTTGTGCAAATTTTAATTCACAGTTTAAACTGCAAATTCTCAGTTTTAACTTGGGTGTGACCTTTTTCCTCGGGGTAAGCTCAGAGAGGTTCTCATTCCATTCCACCCTGTTGCTCTAAAAGCAAGCATGGGGGACCTATGTGAGTCTTAAACTCTCTTAAACTCAAACATTTTTGGAAAGAAACTTTCAGAATTCTTGAAATCCAGATAGGTTTCACTCTTTGCTGCCAAAAGGTGGCTCATTAAAGGCTATTTTCCCATCTGTCTGCAGAAACAATTTTCTGTCTCCTGGAAGGTGCAGGGTCACTGGAATAATGGCTTTCTCTCCTAATAATGAGATCCTGATTGCATATGATGGCCTTTTTTTTTAACCTTAATGAAGTTGCTCTGTGCATTTGGCAGGAGTAAGTGATTTGATGGAGGTCCTCACAATTTCCAAGGCCTGGCTCTCCTGGCTCTCACTCCCGGTGAATGTATGGACTGAAATTAATTTCCACATGATCTTTTACCCACTTAGAGGCAAAGTTCTGCTCAGGCAGCTCGCTGGGTCCACTTCAGCCCTCTTCAGTCCCAGTTTTTGGGACAATTTTCCCCTGGAAACACCATTTACTGTGAGCAGAGTGCTGTTGTCTTTTGGGGAGAGCTCCCAGAAGTCAACAGGTACCAGTGGGATTAGGGAAGAGAAGGGGAAGCTCAGCCTGGAGAGAGGGAGGCTGCAGTGTTGGGAACACATCTGTGAGTAGAGAAAAAGCAATCTCCCAAATGCCCTGGGGTGATCTGCAGGTTCCTCCCCCCTGGGCAGAGGGGCTGGCAAAGGGCTGTGGGACCTGTGGCTGTCCCACCCCTGTCCCTGGGCCAGTGCAAGGCAGCTGTGGAAGCAGCTCGGGGTCCCTGGGCCCCAGAGGGAGAAGGATGAGGGGTGGAAGCTGGGATTGCTGGAGCTGGGTGCTCCTGTCTCCACCAGCAGGACAGGGGACAGGACAAGGATGCTGGGCAGGAACTGCATCCTGGGATGGTGTCTGTGCCTCCACAGGCACAGGAATGGTGCTGGGTCGAGGGGCCCTTGCCAGGGGCTGTGCTGGGTGGCCCCTGATGCATTCTGTGCCTGGTGCTGCTCGTTAGCACAAGCAAAGGGGGACAAAGCCGTGCCTGCAAAAAGCTGCTTTATAAATATGGATTGCACGGCTTTTAACGCCTTTGGAGGGTCTTCCATGACCACACTACACTGACTGGGGGCTCTGTTTCCTTCTCTTTTGGGGCCTTGCATCTCCCAAATCTAATCTCTGAGCTAGGAATTTATATTTTTGTGGAGCTGTGCTGCATGAACAAAGACAGTGCAGGAGGATCTACGTGCAGTCCCCTTAGCACAACAAGAAGGCAGAGCAAATAACCCATCCTTGGTGGCTCATGGAGAAAGCAGCTTCAGAAAGCCACAGCCACCATTTCCTCAGGTTCAGAGCCAGAAGGGAGTGCAACTGAGGCCAGAGCTGGGGTTGTGGGGAGAGGTGAAATCGCTGGGTCCCTGCTGCCAGGGAGGCAGCAGCTCTGTGCAGGTGTATTTACAAATGTCAGGGAGCCTGCTGTGGGTTTGCTGTGTCCTTTGCCTGAACCTCACCTGCAGCACACAGCTGGCTCCATGCCTTTAGTGAGCAGCTCTACCAAATTTGCTTCCCAGCAAGCACAACAAACCCCAGCACGTCCCTCCCTCCCTCCCTGTGACCCAGCTCCAACACAAACCTGCTTATTGTGAGCACCTCACGACCAAAGTAAGAGGGCTCCAGGATCTCTCAGGCAGCAGGGCCTGAATCACTCAGTGAGAAGGGTGCTCACAAACCCCACTCTGAAGGCACAAACCATGAGCAGAAATCAACAGATGCAACTCCTCCACACTCGAGCCTGTGTAACCTGAGGATCTTTACTGCACTGACAGGCCTCTGTTCCCCGCCAGCACAAATGTGTGTTTGTGTTCTGGGGACATGCTGTGTGCACAGGAGGCAGCACAACCCACCCAGAACTCAGACTGGTGCCTTGGAATAGAGAAAAGGGAGCAGGAAGTGGAGCCATATCAGAATCCCAGGATCACTGAGGCTGGAAAAGCCCTCCAGGACCATCCAGTCCCAGCTGAGCCCCATGCCCACCCTGTCCCCAGCCCAGAGCTCTGAGTGCCACCTCCAGGGATGGGCACTCCAAAGCTCCCTGGGCAGCCCCTGCCAATGCTTAACCACCCTTCCCATGAGGAAATCCCTCCTGATGTCCAGGCTGACCCTGCCCTGGCCCAGCCTGAGGCTCTGACCTGCTTTGCCATGGTTTGAGAGGAGGTTTTTGGACAAGGGACCAAGCTTTGGGGTGTGGCCTAGGAAAGGCAAGGTGGCTGACAAAACACCTCTCAGTCACTGTTCCTAAACAGTGCTGGGAGAGGCCCCGGTGGGTGCAGCCAGGAAAGGCAGCAGGAGTTCCCGTGGGGAGGGTGATGTCCCTGGGCTCTGAGCCCTGGCTGGGCAGTGAGAGCAGCCTGGCCCCGTGCTGGCCCTGCCCAGGTGCTTGGGAGCAGGCTGGGGGAGGACTGCACAGACTGGATGTTTCTGCCTTGGGGAGGCACAGGGAGCCTCTGCAGGGCACAGTCCCACGGGAGAGCTGCACAGGGGGGGTTGTAGGTGCTTTAAAACATCCCTTTGTTGTTCTTTGCCAAAAATATCGGTGTCTGTAGCAAACCATCATCCCCAGAGTCCTTCTGGTTCAGCAGCTTAAAATCTCCCATGGAAAGTGAGATCTGAGGAGTCAGCAGGGGTGAGAATTGTTTGTGGGCCATCAGTGCTGCTGCTTCTTCTTTTAGAAGAAGCTCTGAAAGATCAACAAGGAGAATCCTTTTTAGGTAAGTTGGAACAGCAATAAATATAACCAGTGGCAGTGATAGGAGTGTGAAGTTGAACTCTCCAGAACGTGGTGGAACTGGGGCACGCCAGCATTGAGTAGATCATGAAGAATTATGCTCCATAATATTCTTGTAGGCGCTCTAAGCGTGGGGAAAAGCGGATTTTTCCACAGCAAATTCCCTCCAACCTGGGAAGGCTAGAGTCTTGCAAAGCTAAAGTAGATTTGCCTGCATCACATAAAAACTCTTAAATTAATCCTTAGCCAAAACCTAAGCCTCTCTGTGGATGGCTAATGTAGGTTTGCCATAGGTTGCCATGTAAGCAATACAGCAAATGGTGCATCCCGGAGCGGGGCAGTGCTGGGCTGTTCCAGGAGGGTGGGAGCTGATCCTGGGGTTCCTGGGGGCCACATGTGGGCTCTAGGGCTGCTGCCAGCGACTTCCAGGTGTGTTCTTCGAGCAGACTAAGTGTGGTGTGCACACATGTGCATGCACATAAATATAATTTTAAAGCAATATCGTCGGCAGGCAGCTCACGTTTCCTCACAAAGCCCTGCCAGTGATCTCCTGTGAGGGCTGCCCTGGGCTTCTCCATCCCTCCTATGGCACTCCTGGACTGTAATTCCCAAAAAAAGGGGGGGAAAGGGCAAATTTCCCCACCCTTGCCATCTGAGGTGGGGGAAGAGCTTTTTTCCCTGGAACAGAACTGAGACTGGTGCTGCCTGTCTGAACCTCCGAATTTTTACTCTCTTTTCAGGAAGGAGTTTTTTTGGAAAGCTGCTGGTTTCAGGGCTGCACTGACACTTCAGTGACCTGCTCCTGCTCCAGCAGAAAGCTCCAGGTGTCTGAGGAGAGTTCTGGAATGTGCTTTCCCCACTGCCTCAGCAGCACAGGTGCATTTTATGGATGCTTCAGACACGAACTGGAGGGAGTTAAACGTGATGTGAGTGATGGTTCCCATTGTCCTGCTGAGCTGACAGAATGGGGCTTGCTCAGTATTGCCACTCAGAGGTCTCAGAGGTGCATAATTACTTCTCCCTCCTCTGGGTACTTGAGCATTTATGTTGGGCTGGGTGCAGAAATTGAACGAAATCCAATAAAAAGTGTTGCTGCTGGGGGATGATCCCTGGAAACACAGGAATTTCACATTTTTGCTTTCTCCTTGGGAAAATGGAGAGCCCTGGGGTGCCATACCCTGTTGCCTCTGCAATCCCTCTTCCATCAGCTGCTTTCCCAGATCCTAGTAGACCAAAATCAAACTTTCTTCTAAAAAAAAAAAATTCCTCTATCATTCCAATTAAAACTTTGCACCTTCCTGGAACTGCTGGAGAATAATAAGACTTGGTCGTGTTGCCTTTAAGCTGATGGGACATAAGCTCAAAATAAATAATAATAATAATAATGATAATGATACAGTAACTACAACTTCTTTTGAAGTGCTTGAGATGGTTGTGTTTTCCCCCCACCCTTCCACCTTTGTGGTTTGATTTGCCTATTGGTTCCCTCTGGGCCACGCAGGTCCTATTTAGGGAGCATTATCCTGGCCCATGCTTACTTTGGGATTTATCTGAGGGCAAACTGTGTTCAATTATGGTGCTGCATTATTAACAGGCCATATGGGCATCAGGCTTGAGAGAGAGAAGCTTAACAAGGACACAGGAAAACAATCTTCCAGATCCTTCCTTCTCCTAATACATAATCCTGAGTGCAGGAAAGAGATAAAATATTTAAATACTGTGCTGGGGGACTGGGAGGGACAGGATGTTGTTAAAGTGCTCTGAGAGGGCTCCATGTCCAGCCACCACCTCTGCTGCTCTTGCCCAGCACTTGTTTAAGGCAAGAATATTTTCTAAGTGTTCTCTGGCCTGAAATAAACACTGAAAAGCATTTTTTTCCCTGCATTTTCTGTCAGGTTTATTCACTTCTTTGCTGCAGTTTTGGGCAGCCCAGTATAAGAAGAATAAAGAGCTTTTAGAGAGCATCCAAAGGAGGCAATGGGTACAAGCTGGGCCCCAGCATTTGTGAGCTCTTGGCTTTAAAACCCTCAAAATCCTGGGACCAAAAATCACCACTTCAGATCCTCTTCTCCTGTGCTTTGGAGAACTTGTGAATTTTGCTTGTGAATTTCCAGAAAATGGCTAAAAAGAGGCATCTGATTAAAAACAGGAGCCCATACTCAGCAAGGGTTTTACTGAACCATAGGACAATTAATTCAGAAGTGAGTGGAGCACTCTCAGTGCAGCAGGAAGAGTGTGCTCTGTGTGTTTAAATCTCTTTAAAGAGAGAATGGTTTTGCCAAATGGGGATGCCAACCTCAAACTGAAACACCAAAGGTCCCACTTGGCGTAAAAGTTTGTTTTATTTCCAGGTTGCAACAGCTATTTCACAGTTTATCCTCGCATTTCTAATGAAAGCAGCGCTCTGGACGTGCCTTGGGTGTGGCTTTGGAAGACTGAAAAGAGGTATCACTCACACACTTTTCTTTACCAGCAGGTCCACAGGGTGATCCTTTCAACTGGCAATTTTCTGAGGCTGTTTCTGTTGCAGCTCTGAACAGCCACGGGGCAGGACAAGGTCTGTGCACAGCTTCATTAGGAGGGAATTAGAAGGCACAAATTAATGGTCAGCTCTCACAGGGGAAGCAGGTCACGGGTGCAGCCTGGGGGAGTGTGGGCAGCTTGTGCTGAGCCCAAAATGGGAAAAGGAGAGAGTGAACGGGGAATTGATCACAGAGAAAAGGGTTAGGAGGGGTCAAATGAGCTGTCCCTGGAGCTGCTGGAGAAGGATCCATCCATCCATCCATCCATCCATCCATCCATCCATCCATCCATCCATCCATCCATCCATCCATCCATCCATCCATCCATCCATCCATCCATCCATCCATCAATCCATCCATCCATCCATCCCCAGAGCTGCTGGAGAAGGACCGAGCTCCTTCTGCACCTTCTCCTGCCATGAAACTGCAGCGAAAGTGCTCAGCTTTGAAGTCCACACCAAGTGCTTGTGTGTGTGGAGCAGCTGGTGGCACTAGAGGGAAAGCAAGTGGCTCCCAGTGAGAGCAGGGAGGAAGGAAAGGCGCTCTGGGGAAATTCAGGGCAGTATTTGGGTGGAGGTGTGAGTTCCACCAGTGTCTCACTGCCAGCAGGGAGCTCGCTCCTCCTCAGCAGCTGCTGCACAGGAATGAGAGGAGGATTGATGCTCCTGCAGGTGCCTGAGGGGGCTGTGTGGCTGGGAAGTGTGAGCAGACAGATGGACAGAGCCCCACAATCTCAGGGTGGCACTAACTCACGTCGTTGGGGTCTGAACAGTCGAGCACGCTGCCCTCCTCCTCCCCTCTGTGGGACTCGGCTTTTTCCCACTTCCTACTTTGTTCTGCTCTTCCCTGGGAAGATTTAACACCCTCTTCCCCTTCTGCTAAGCCTTATCTATCTCTCACCCATACCCTGACCTCCCCGCACTGCCACTTTGTCTCTGCTTCCCTTGGAAATTCCCGCATTTCTAATTTTTCTCTAGCGGTAAAGATTTTCTTTTTCTTTGTTTGGTTTTCCTCCTTTTTCTTTTGGTTTGTTTGTTTCGTTAGGGTTTGGGTTTTGTTTGTTTTAGTGTGGTTTTAAGCGGTTTGTTTGTTTGTTTTTTACTGTTGCAGGCCCAGAGGCTGCACTGTGTGTGCCTCCCCCTGCCCACCTGGGCGTTTTGGGGTCACCCTTCTTTTGCAGTACATGGAGGAGCATTTCTTTTTGTTTGCACTTCCAGGCGAGTGGAATGGGCTGGTTTGGGGCAGGTTTGGGGCAGGTTTGGGGCTGGTGGCACCCAGCAGTCTGGAGAAACACGGTGACTAACTCCCTTTTGGGTATTTAAATACCTCGTGGGTATTCCAGTGCCTGTGTTTTATGTTCCCCCGCCCTGAGTGGGGCTGCCCGCGGCCCCTCCAGCCCTGGGCTGGGTTAAATTGCTCTCTGTGCGTCCTCCCCGAGTTCCCCCTCATTACAAACTCCTTTAACCTCTCGAGCCAGGGTCCCGCGATCCCTTTGTTCTCAAAGGAGCCCCATTCCCATCCGCTGCCAATTACTGTGTTTAACCCGCAGCTTTTGGTTCTTCAGGGAACCACTTGTCCGTCCTTTGGTGACTCTCCCCACCTCTGCTGCCGCTCCTTCCCTGGTTTAGCACAGGAAACTGGGAGCAGGGAACCTCCCCTGGGGAACAGCTCTGCTCGGCAGCTTCACCCCCAGGCCGGCTGTCTACGGGAAAGCAGAATTCAGAATAAAAAAGGGCTGGAAATGGGTTGTGCTTGCCCAGGGAGACGTGAGGCTGTCACTTGAGTGCTGTAATGAATTTGTGGTGAGGAGCAGCCCGTCTGAGGAGCGCTTTTAACAGGACAGAGGGGAGCAGCAAACGCCCCCGTGCCTTTTGGTTCGTGCTCACAACAAGCACTGAGCTGTTTGCCGGGCTGATGTGGTCCCTGCCACCCCAGCAGGGCTGGCCAGGCCTCTGTGGGTGGTAATCAGGCAGCGAGCACGGCCAGCACGCCTCTCCCTGCGCTGGCAGCTCTCTGGAGCTGCCCAGCAAACAGGGCAGGGAGCCCTGCTGTGGGCAGGATGGGGCTGGAGAAGGGACTCTCCTCCTGTCCCCTGTCCCAGGGCTCTGTAAGCTCCTGTCGCAGGATCCTCAGCCCGGGCTCTCGGGGGAACAGGCAGGGAAGGCTTTGCACAGGGGCTCTGCTCCTGCTTCCCACTGCCAGAGGGCAGGGATGGATGGGATACTGGGAGGAACTGTTCCCTGGGAGGGTGGGGAGGTCCAGAGCAGCTGTGGGTGCCCCTGGATCCCTGGGAGTGCCCAAGGCCAGGCTGGACGGGGCTCGGAGCAGCCTGGGACAGTGGGAGGTGTCCCTGGCAGTGGACGGGCTCCATGGGCTTTGAGGTCCTCTCCAAGCCAAGGAATCCCTTCCTGATTCCCTGACTCCGCCTGTCCCGCTGTCTTTCATGGAAAGTGGATGTGAAATGACAACAGGACAGAGCTGACACGGAGCTGGCACTGACAGGGAGCTGTGAGTGCTCAGAAGGCAAAGCACTGGCAGATAAATCCTGAAAGAAAGAGGGGTTTGTTGCTGGCATCAATTAATCAAAACAGACTTTATTAAAAAGAAAAAATCACAGCATTGACCAAGGCATCAGTGATCATGCACCTGATTTTCCACCATGTTGTGCTAAGGCTGCATCAAAAAAAACTCAGTGATTTCCCTGAAGCAAATCCAGCAATATCTGGTGTGGTGCAGTGCCAGAATCATGCCCCAACCTTCCAGGAGGGGCTGTGTGAGAATTTGTGACGTGCACAGATGGGAATTGCCCTCTTGAGACTCTTGAGCTACCTTGCACTTAAATATCATTTAAGTTACACCCCAGGGGAGGAACCCAAGGACTTTGTAAGGGAGACTCTCCTGCCTTTGGCTGGGCTGGCAAAGCTGTTCTCAGCCAGCCAGCAGGAGCCAGGACAAACAAACAGGGCAGGGGCTTCTTTTGAGACAATTTTGAGTCTCCTCTTCTGGCTTCCAGAGAGATGGCCCAAAGCAGCACCCACAGCTGCAGCCATTCAGCATCCTCAGCTCTTCTTTCATGTTCCTTTTCCATCCAGCAAAGCCAAACCGAGGGCAGCTGCTGCCCCGGTGTGCAGAGATGTTCCAGGTTCCCCCAAAGCAGCCCCAGAAGCCGTGGGGATGTGGCACAAAGCTCAGCTCCGGGGTGCCTGAGGGGTTTGATGTCCCTGCCCTCTCCAGGAGGGCTCCATCCCGCCGTTCACAGAGCTCCTGGACAGCAGGGACACTTTTCACCACACTTTAAAGGAAATCAGCATGTTATCACCTGGACTCAGGTGTTCAGAGTCTGCCTTTGATCCAGGGCACACTGAGAGAGGCGAGGTTCCTGCCTCCTTTCAGGGCTGGGCTCTCACTGCAGCACCGGGAGGGGGCTCTGGGCTGACGGAGCCCCGCAGCCTGCTCGGCGTGGAAGTGGGTTTGTTTGGGTGCTGCATCCCCAGTGGGTTTGGTTGGGTGTCAGTATCCTGAGTGGGTTTGTTTGGGTGCTGTATCCCCAGTGGGTTTGGTTGGGTGTCAGTATCCTGAGTGGGTTTGTTTGGGTGCTGTATCCCCAGTGGGTTTGGTTGGGTGTCAGTATCCTGAGTGGGTTTGTTTGGGTGCTGCATCCCCAGTGGGTTTGTTTGGGTGTCAGTATCCTGAGTGGGTTTGTTTGGGTGCTGTATCCCCAGTGGGTTTGGTTGGGTGTCAGTATCCTGAGTGGGTTTGTTTGGGTGCTGTATCCCCAGTGGGTTTGGTTGGGTGTCAGTATCCTGAGTGGGTTTGTTTGGGTGCTGTATCCCCAGTGGGTTTGGTTGGGTGTCAGTATCCTGAGTGGGTTTGTTTGGGTGCTGTATCCCCAGNGATTTGTTTGGGTGCTGGACAAGAGGGGAGCTAACAGCCAGGCAGCACTGATTAGAGATTTTGTTTCCCTCCCAGCCACACCCAACCCAGTGCCTTGATTTGCCGTCTGGGCTGAGGAGAGCTGAGGCAGCCTGGTGTGAGGGTGGACGAGTGGGAGGTCTCTGGAAAACGGTGAAGCCAGGGAAGCTGAGGCCAGACTGCTGGAATGAAAGCCTGAGGACTCATCGTGCCCTGTAAATATTTTGCACGGCTTTTTCAGGTATTTCAGTACAAGAATTGCTACCTCTGCCCAAACAGAAACGTGGTTTGGGTTGGGGGGGGGACCTTAAAGCTCATCCCATTCCACCTTCCTCTGTCCCAGGGTGCTCCAGCCTGGCCTTGGGCACTTCCAGGGATCCAGGGGCAGCCACAGCACCTCTGGGCCTCCCCAGCCTCCCAGGGAACAATTCCCTCCCAATACCCCATCTAAACCCACCCTGTTTCATTGTGCAGCTATTCCCTGTGTCCCTCTACTCCAAGCCCCTGTGAACAGTCTCTCTCCATTTTTCTGGTACATCCTGCAAGGCTGCAAATCTGAAGTCCTGATTATCTTTATGAGGAATTCATGATTGAATGCACATTCTGTGGTGTTTTGGGATAATGAGAATTAATATTCATCAGCAGCCTTAAATGAGAATTTGTAACAACAACCCAAAAAAACACTTGTTTGAGATCTGTAATGATAATGTTCTTTCACAGCTGCTTTTGTGAGGGGGGAATAATTTAGCAACACTAGAGCTGATGTTGACTCTCCAGTTTGTGGTGAAATTATAAAGTGAATGTTCCCTCCAGAGGACTCCAGAGCTGTTGATGGGAGCTGGAGGCACACTCTGGAGAGAGCCTGGAGTCTGGTGTGCTGCAATATTGCAAATTGGTGTAATTTCAGTGCACTGCCTCCATCCTGCCTGCCTCCCATGGAAAACAGCAGTAAACAAAAGAGAAACTATGTGATTTTTCTTTAAGCTTTAGGAAAATGAATTCATGCTAAAATGGCCTTATCTTTTATTTCCCCCCTACATATAATGTTGGCTCCTATGTGATAATTTATCCACAGAAGCACTTTTTTTCCCCCTGCTCCTAATGGGAAATTTCTGCAGACAGAAAATCCTTAGATGTGAAAAGGCCAGAGGCTGGTACAAGCTAAACAGAGGAAGATTAAGATCAGATACAAACCCATGGTGCAACAAGATAAGAGGCAACACAGCTTCAGAATAAAATATTTAGATAAGGATTATTTGGGACACTGCAGGGCTGTGCTCTTCCTCCCCATGCTCCTCATGCCCTTCACCCCTCTCCAGCACATCCCTTTGTTTGCTGTCCCTGGAGCTGCACAGAAAGTCTGTCCCTGAGCAAGGATGGTGCTGCAGAAGCCAGCAAGGAAAGGAGCCTGACCTGGCTGGTTTTTCACAAGAACATTTCCCTGTCCCTGCTTTCCTACAAAGAGCAAATTGTGGGTTAATGACACCCATGTCATCAATTTATTTATACATGTATTTGAGAGAAAATACGAATATATGAGTTATTTTATTCTATAAACATAGAAATGCAAAACCAGGTGAGGGTTTGCCCTGAGCTCTGGGTGGAGGTGCTAGGCAGGCAGGTAAATCTGAAGTTTAGCCTCATTCCCACCTGTGAAGTGTTGCTGCAGTCGCTGAGGCACCTGGGCTCTAACAGAGGACCAGCCTTGCCCAGTGGTTTTCATCTTCAGTGAGCTGTCATGTCACACTTGTGGAAGTGCTGTGAGTCAGGATGGGCAGCCCTGCACAGCAGGAATGTCAGGAATGCTGCATACAAAAGCCTGGGGACCTGTCAGGAAAGAAAATGAAATGTAATATGGTCTTGTAACCTCCAGGAGGTTGGAGCAGAAGGGCCACAAATGATAGGGTTTGTAAAACTTTTAATCAAACCAGCTCAGGCAATGTTTGTATCCATCTGAGCTTTCAGGTCTCTCAGACCCAAGAGACTTCAGGGAAGTCTTGAGCACTGTGCACCTACAGCAATCCTGTTTTGGAGCTGTGTCCCTGTTCTGAGCCCGGAGCTTGTCCTGCATTAGCACCTCAGAAAATCCCAGGGAAACCCAGGGACACTGAATTCCCTGTTAACCCATCATCACCCCTGTTTTGTAGGTGGGATTTAAGGAGTGAGGAGCAGGGGAAGCAAAGCCCTGGAGCTGTTTGGGATATTGGGCACAAGGCTCTCTTCCATGCTGTTACAGGGGCAGATTGTTATTTTCTGCCCTTCTGCCCCCATCCCTTTCCCATCTGGACAGTGGCTGGAGGGGAGAGGAAGTGCAGGAGCTAAAGCTGCCTCAGGGAGGGTGGATGTGGATGTGAGTGACTTTCTGTGGGTCCTGTTTGCAGCCCACACCCCAAACCAGCCCTGAAATGTTGTGTATGCTCTGCCCAGGCAGTGCTGGAGTCCCTTTAGGCCCCTATTTTTGGGACGTTTTAGGTCCAAATATACAGAATAAAAGCAGCTCTCACCTGCTGTGGAGAGGAGAAAGGGGAGGAGGAAAACAGGCAGATTGCACAGAAAAGTTGGAAGCTGACTTCAGGGATATTAATTCCTTAACATAGTGGGAAAGGGGAAAGAAAAAGGGAAGGAAAGGTTAAATTATGCATGCACATATTTGTTTTCTAACGCACTGATGGGATCCTGTGGCTGACAGTGAGCTATGGTTAACTACTCACAGGCATTTTTGATATTTCCCCCTGATGAAATGGCGTGTGTGAATACAGAGAGGAACAAATAATGAGATTCCTGACTTGCCCCTTTTCCTGTGCATTAATTATAAACAGGCAGATGCAATTTGTAACATTAAATAAGACTTCCCCACATTTCCTTCCAGAAGTGGTTTTGAGCAAGATCAGGCAGTTAAATGTAATCCATCTAAGAATGTGCAAACACTGAGTCCTCGATGCAGACACAATCTTACCGTGAATTTACAGGGAGCCTTAATGGGTTTGCAAATTAATCAATAACGTGGTTAAATTGTATTTGCTCAGCTAATTATTTCCCGTGTCCTGTAAACGGGAGCTGCAGCAGTGTGTGGGAGAAAGCAGCCCTGCTGCTGGTGCCCCGCTGGTGGTCACCTCCTGTGTGTTATTGCAGGGCTTGTTTATCTGCTGAGCCTGGGCTGGGAGCTCTGCTCTGCTCTCTGAGTGGCAGCCACGGGGCTGCAGAGCCATGCAGTGAGAACTCCACTCCTATGGACTATTCTTGACTCTCTCACAGCCGTGGGAGCAGGGAAATGCTCTGCATTTACAGGCTCTCCCCAAAATCCTCCTTGGGGGGGAGCAGGATTTAACCCCCCTCTTCCCCCAGGAGAGCTCGGGGCTGGTTTTGGTGATGGAAACAGATCTCAGTTGGGTCCCCAGCCTCTGATTTTGAAGGGCACAGCTTCAAGCATGGGTTGGATGAGATGGCACTCACACACTGACTCAGTTACTCTGTGATTCCAGGGACCTGCTCATCCAAGAATCCCTCCCCCCCCGGTTTTCCTGAAGCCACCAGAGCTGCAGCTGGATGGCAGGACAAGCTGGCAGCAGGCAAAGCAGCAAACAAAGCCACAGGGACAACTCAGGGCTCAAGGGCCACAAGCAGCAGGAGAGGGACCCTGCTCTCCCATTTTCCCATGCTCTTAGGAACAGCAGCCAGCTGCAGAGGTTGGTGGAGTCGGTGGGTATGAAAGACAAACTGAATATGGAAAGATTTGTGCTTTGCCCTCCCTCCTAACAGTGGTTTTACACACAGAAACACACTGGGGGAGCATAAAATACTCCCTGTAAATGGGACTTTTACCCCTTCTCTGATATGCCAGCACATTTAGCACTTCTGCATTTGCTTTCTGCTTTTGTAGAGATATAAATGGCAAGAAAAAAAACTAGAGGCAAGAAAGTTCAGCTGAATAGCAGCAGGCTTGTATTTCAATATCTAGGTAGTTATATCCCAAATTGTTCTTTTACCGTGCAACAAATTAGGTTTTCTCTCAACATATGGAGGTGTATTTTGCCACAAAGAATCCTACTTTATGCCTGGGTTTTTATTGCCCTTGCTAGGGCACATTCAGAGATTAGGCTGAATATTTCATGCATGCATCCACAGCTAGAAGAATTTGTACAAAGGATCTACGGTTCCGTGTCTGTTTGGGGTTTTTTTCCTCAGATTTTTAACAGTGGTTTCTGTTGCTCTGGTTCCACAAATTTCTTCTCCTGGCATTTTCCAGGAAAGGAAGAAAGATCACATCACAGAAGAAGTCTTCAATGAGCAGTTCACCTTCTTGCCATAAATCTAAAGGGAGTTTTGTTTTGTTTTGTTTTTTAAATAGAAGTGGTGTTTTTCTAAATTGTTTGTACAGGTACAGAAGCAAGAGGACTGTCTAGAGCTAGGTATGTGTGGGGGTACTGGCAGGTTTGGGGGGTTGGGTCTCCTTTCTCCCCCTTAAACGGTGTTTGGCAGAACTGTTTTGGGTTTAGGGCTGCTTTCCCTGTGTCCTTTAGATCTGCTCTGGCTCTGCAGTGTCTTCCTTCCCCAGAGCCTCAGGACAAAAGTGCTTTAGGGAGCAGAGGCCCCCTGGCAGGGAGCTGGCTCTGCTCTCCCCTGGAGCTTTGCCACGAGCTGCAGTGGAATATTCCTGATTCCAGGACAAGGCAGGAACTGCACCAGGGTCTCCCTGCTGGGACTGGTCCATCCCTCAGCACAGCCCAGCTCAGGGCAGGGCTTGGGGCTTGCATGCACAGGTGGATGGGTAGTGCTGTTTTGGCAGTAACTTGGGTGATTTTGGCAGTAACTTGGGTGATTTTGGAAGTACCTCAGAACAGCTTTGGGGTTGTGGGGCTCTGCTTTTGCCTCGGGGTGTGTTTCATATGGCAAACAGTAATAAAGGGTTTAAAATTGCACCACGGTGTGAAATTCTGGCCTGGTGCATTGAAGAGCAGAGTTAAACAGCTGAGGGTTTTTTTTCTGCCTGGGAAAGAAGGGATAACAGTGAATAAAGACAAGATAATAATGGTTTAAAAGAGAAGCATTCACTAAGGGATTGATTTACTGTAGGCTTAATGGAGGGTTGCAGGGAGAGTTTATCCAGCAGAGGAAGGTAAGCTGAAATACATGAAAAAATATCCCTTATTCCAGAGAATAAACACAGCTCTCTATGCACATCCTAATTATCATCCTTTCTGGGAAAGTTAATATTTCCTTTGTAACCCATTCAGGTCAAACTCATTCATAACCTTCTTTTAGAGGCAGCAAACTCATGGCTTACAGCATTTTGCTTGCCACAGATCTCTCTGGTGTATATATATATATTTTATTTTCTGTTTTTAAAAGGGTCTTTTGCACAATCAGGCCAAGACTTTTGCTGACTCACACCAGCACAGTTTATGGACATAAGGAACACAAACAACCACAGTATTTGCTCACAGTTCCCATTAAAACAGGCTAAACAATGTTTTCCATATTAAGATCGTGCCCCCCTTGTAACAATGTAAAGAAACCAAGCCTAACAAAAAATAAGTAATCCCAGACAAATTGATTTAGCAAATGACCTAAGCCAATCAATAGCAGCAATATTTTAATAGAATTTTGTAACCAATTAATGGAGTGTAACTCCAGACCCACAGAAATCAATGGAATTTTGCCTTTGACCAAACTGGGAACATAATTCAATTTGTGTTGTTTAATGGAGAACAACATTCTTGTTCTAGACATTGACAGACTGTTTTAAATATTTCATTGGAAGTTTATGATGTGAAACCCTTCTTTTGCTGCTCAGGGACAGGAGGAATTGTTTGGGGAATAAGCAGCATTGCTTCCAGAGAGGAAACCAAGGGGGTCTGCCCTGTCCCCCTCCACTCTGCACTTTGGGCACCTGCACACATTCCATGGAAGTGGAGCCTTTCCAGGTGCACCTGGTGCCCTCTGGGCCGTGGATGGACACAAACCCTGCAGCTCAGAAGAGAAAAGGGCTCCTTTGGCTCAGGTGGGTGAGGCTCCCTCTGGAAAAGCTGCTCTCTCTGAACTGCTCCCTTGCTCTTCTCCGTGGCTAAACACACCACGATTGTTCCCAGAGCACTGAAACCTCCAGAGGTGGCTATTCTGCAGTGTCCTCAGAAATCTATCCCAGCCCTTAACAGTCATTTCATCACAAAGGGTGTTCAGGAAGCTTGACCTGCATCTCCCCAGTGCAGACTCAGGCTGCTCAGTGCTTCCCTCCCCACAGTCTGCAGCCTCCCTGTAGAGCAGAGAGCTTTCCCTTCCTTCAGGACTGCCACCACCTGACTTCCTGAGCCTCCCTTGCTCAGCTCCATCACCTTCAGGTCCTTCCTCTCTCTCACTCTCCACATTCCTCCCCACACTCATTTATCCCCTCTGGTTGTTTTTGCCTGCTTCTCCTCTCCCTTTTCAGGTTTGTTGCCCCAAACTGCACAGAGAAACCCAGGGGAAAGGGCACAGAGGATCCCAGGGGAGGCTCCCAGCTGTGGAGCACACTCCCTGCAGGTGATCACAGCAGGGGTGGATGGTTCCCAAAGCCAGGAGAGCCCTTCCCAGGTGTGTGGGATGCACTGCACTCCGTTATCCCGGGCTGTGGGGCTCAGCCACGGACAGCACACCCCCAGCTGGGATTTTCTTGCTGCACCTGCTCCTCTGTTGTTGGATTCCTGAGGGGAGTAGGATGAGACCCCAGAGAAATCCTTGCTCCCACAGCAGCAGCAATCAGTGCCTGGACACAGGAATGTGGTTCTCCTTCCAGCAGAGCCTTTTGTTGCCTCCCTGACCCGTGGGTTCTGCCTCCCCAGTACATTTTGTTACTCTGCCATCCCTCCAGTGCCTCTGCTGACTTCCCCCTGCTGCACCAGATGCTTTAACAAGGTACTTTTTATGGGCCTTATGGATTAGCCTTTATCAACTTTTATTTTCTAGAAAATGATACCAAACAAAACCTGAAGTTAGTTTTTGCTACATCCAAGCTGCATTTTGTTTTGCTTTCCATTTACTTCCTGAGGAATTTTTAAGCCTCACCCACATTCCCATCCCTAAGCTGTCCAGTGTAATCAATAAAGAATAAGGTGATCAGGATCAGAGGAGCTGTTCTCCCTGGCTGCTCCAGGCACTCTCCTCTCATTGGCAATGGCTTGTGCAGAGATGCAGCTCCTCTCATCCTAATGATCCTTCAATTCCATCTTCTGCCTGCAATGTGAGCCCTGTTCCTCTCCAGGTTTCCTGAGGCCTCCTTCTCCTCCTTTTAATCCTTGGGTTTAAGTCAGTCTCACACATCAGACTGTTTTCCATCTTTTTTTCCTTCCCTTCCCTACCTTCCAGCCCCCTAACTCCCAGCACATCACTGGGATAGTTATTAGACAATTCCTCCTTCTCCTCAAGTGCTGTCCTCTGTGCCAGCTGTGCATTTCAGACCTGGAATGAAAGCAGCTGCTGCTGGACCACGGGCAGAGGAATCCCCATTTTCCTGGCTAGGAACAGCTCTGGCTTGAGGAGGAGCCCTGTGCCCTCAGCAATGTGGTGCCACGTGTCTGTGCCCTGGCAGGCTGTGAAATTTGAGGATGTGATTGCAATCAGGAGTGGGCTTGGGAGAGGACAGAACACGAGGGGGACAGGACTGCACAGGGAGGTGTCCAAATCACGACGAGGAGAGATGGAAAAACCCTTTTCTTCATGGCTTGAGACCCGCTGGTTTAGTTCCCAGCTCTGCTTGGCTACTGGTGTATCATAATGCTGAGCTCCAAAAGCAATCTCGGGAGTCTGAGCCTAAAATCTTGTTTCTAGGAACACCAGGCTGTCTAATGTAAGCCATTACCTTTCCTACAAACTTTGCCTCTCACCTGTCTCCCCCCTCTTCCTCCTTTATTCTGCACCCTAAATCATGCAAATAGAGCGGTTCCCCTGTGCTCCACCCGTCTCAGCCCACAACAACAGCCAGTCCCAGCAGGAAAACAGTCAGTGCTGCCCCGGGGATTTGCTGTTTTTCCAGCAGCCCGGTGCCTCAGAAGCCCCAAGCTGGGAGGTGCTGTCTGTAAGCAGCAGAGTAAGACAGCAGTTCTCTGGTTTTCTGTCAGCTTGTCCTGCTCCCCGTGCGCAGGAGGGGAGGTGACAAATTCCTTGTAAGAGCCCGAGGCGGTTTAGGTGGGTTAAATACCCGGGGGAGAGTTTAATATTTGATTATTATAGGGTTTCCTGGTGCTGCAAGCAGGTTCCTCAGTGTCCAGGCTCCATCAGGCGTGGAGCACAGCAAGGTGTGGGCATTTGGGGTGTGCTACAGGAGATAAATGTGAGCTCTTTACAATTCCAGCCTCAGTCAGGGGTCACCTCAGGGCTGGAGTTGGGGCTCAGTGCCCCAGTGACCAGGGGAAATCCCTCTCAGAGCAGAGCAGGAGTCCCTCTCACCCCAAATGTGCCAGGCTCGAGGAGAGTGGGGAGGAGATGCCCTTTCATCCTTTAAGGTTAAAAACTGGTAACAGAGGCACAGGCAGCAATATGAAAGGCAGCACAAATAAAAAGGGCTCTGTTGGCTTCAGGCCGTTTTCTCCCGAAGTCAAAGCAGGTTTGAGAGCACCTTTTGCCGGCTCGAGATGCAGCAATACCCCAGGAAGCAGCAATGGGGCCATTAAAGCAGTGTGGCTTGGTGAGCAGCCCTGGAAGAGCTGGAGGCAAAGCGCTGAGCGCAGCAGGTAAAGACAGGTAATGACGGGGGAGCGAAAGCCGAGCAGGAGGAACTGATGCCACTCACGTGTTCCCAAAAGAGCCACGGCCAATCCCGAGCCCGCTCCCTGCGGCAGCACTGGGGCTCATTGACAGGCTCTGTTCATCCTGTGGGCTGGGCACGCTCCACTTCTCCCCTTTCAAGGGGCATCAGCACTTGGAGAGCCGGAGAGGGAACAGAAGGCGGTGCCGCAGGGAGAGATGGAAATGAACACGCTGATTTGAAGGGAAGAGCAAAGTAAATCTCAGAGAGATGCAGGGAGAGGTGAGGAGCAAAGGCTACGTGCTCCCCTGGTCGCCCATTTTCCTCTTGGAAGGCAAATTTTGGGGTAGACACACTTGCATAAGAACTGGTCTTGTCCTCTTGAGGCAGGGAAGAATTCAAAGAGCACAGCAGGGGGGTGATGCACACCGAGGAGGCTGCCACAGTCTGGTCAGGTATAAGCAGAGTTTTCCTTTCATTTCCTCAGATCTGGTGCTCAATCCGTGGTACCTGCCCTGCCCACCCCGGGAGAACTCGTGTGGTTTCTGCTGAGACAGAGGTGCTGTTCAGGGAGGTTTGGAAACGCCTCAGTCAGCCAGGCCTCTCCTTCTGAGAGCCTTTCAATGGAGCTGCAGTTCTCTGGGCTGTAAGAGCCCTCTCCAGCTGACCCAAACACAGATTTACCTGCAAAAAATGTTTTTTTCCACAGGTTAGCAAAGGCAGGGGCTCCTTGGCATTTGAGAGCTTCAGGAGGTTTTCCAGGTCCAAGATATTTGTAGTATTTTTGGGTTTTCTTTTCTTTCCCAGCCTGTGTGCTGTAAACTTTTGA
The DNA here is from genome assembly GCA_013398075.1 of Notiomystis cincta. Taxonomy (NCBI): domain Eukaryota; kingdom Metazoa; phylum Chordata; class Aves; order Passeriformes; family Notiomystidae; genus Notiomystis; species Notiomystis cincta. The sequence continues at coordinate 178,693 of VZRX01020681.1, forward strand.
AAGCTGTAAATCTCCTCTGAACTTCTGGGATTTGGTGGCTTTCCCCTGCTGCCTCCTTCCCCCCAGGTTCCAACAGCAGGAACCATCCTGCCCCTGGGGCTGCAGCAGAGTCACCTGGGTGTCCTTCCTGCTGACACCTGCACAGGTGTCACCCCCCCCAAGGCTGAAATTCCCAGCAGAGATGAGCCCCACTTTCGCCCTCCCTGCATGTATGGCTGCTTTTTAATCCTGTTTCTCCCTGCAGTTTTCATCTATCTCCTCTGCAAACCATGCCCTGGTGATTTTCTGCATGGCCTCGCCTGCTGACCCTCCCAGAGCATCCAAGGCAGAATGATTTCCCAGCACTCCTGACAGATAAGGCAGCCACGAGAACGGATTCAGGGCATTAGGCATGGTCTCTTCTCCAGCTGTGCTCACCTTCAGGAGCTGCCTGCCTGAAAACATTGCACAAAGAGTTTTTCTCTTCAAAAAAATGACATTTAAAAGCTAGTTTTAAGAGGGATTTTCCATCATAAATTGATTTCTGGTTCTGAAGTTAAAGTAAAAAATCCAAAAAACAGTTTGGACTTCCTTTGCCTCTGAATCCCCCAGCAAGATGGATGGAGGCTGCACTCAAGTTTAATAGCACAGGTCTGGTGTGCAGTGTTCTTCTAGGGGAGCAGCATCCTGCCAGAGAGGGGAGTTTCTTTCAGACCCATCTCTGACTCCTGATTTCATCTCCTTTGTGGCACGGGGCAAAGTGCCCCAAATTTCTGCATCACAGGATTCTTCTTTACTGTCTGCAGCAGGGTGATGTAGAGCTCCTCTCCCTGGAAGTACAAACCTGCTGAGGGATTTATTTCTGTGTTTCACACCTCAGCCAAGGACATTTCTTTTCAGATTCCTGGCTGTAGACTCGAAGCTGAATTGCCCAGATCCCTTGGGAGCATTTTCCACGTGGGAACGTGACATTGTACAGAATAATTTGCATTATCTGGCACTTCTTTCCTTCCTTCCTTCCAAGGAGTAACAGGGCTGTGGGTGGTTTGGGTGGACAGTTCCCTTTCCATGGGTTTACCTGTGTCTTTGAAGGTGTTGTGTAGGCACCTAAGGCTGTAATTAAAGTAATACCATCAAAGGCAATGTCTGGTATTTCCAAACACACAAAGTCCACAACCAAAAAACCCAACAGCCCTTCTAGGGGCCTTTATTGCCTTTAGTGGGACAATTTTTTTAACCTTGTTCAAAGGGCTGGAGCCAGCAGCAGCACATCAGCTCCACCAGCACCCTGAGTGGTGCTCACCCAGCAGGGTCTCAGGGCAGCAGAGGAAAGCAGCCAAAGGCAGGGTGCAGCAGCTCCTGCTGGGCTGCCCCGGGCAGATCAGCCTCTGCAATGTGTGTTTGCCCAGGCTTGCAGGGCTCTGTGCAGGCTGGGGTGTGTTTGTGGGAGGCACTCTGGATCTGTGCCCTGTGCACCCTGCACCGGGACATTGTCCCCCAGTGCCCCTGGCTCAGTCACTGCTGTGGAGCACAGGGACAGCACTTCCCTCCTGGGTCCCACAGAGCATTGTCCCCTGACTGTGCCTTTTTTGCTCCTGGATTCAAAAGCAGGAGCTGTGAGGCTCAGCCCTTTTTCCTTGCTCTGCTGCCCTCGTGAATGTTGGAGCCGGTAGAGCGAAGCTTTGATGTTGATTGGAATACTTGACTCTCCCCTACCTGCCTAATATCATGATTAGACTTTTGTATTTGATCAAAACGAGAAATCTGCTTCAAAGGGCTACACCAAGGGCCTCCTGGCTTGATTTGAAGGAAAATAATAATCAGGTGTGTTTTCCCAGGGCTGTAGCACTTAGAAAATAAGCCCCACTCCAGCCTGGAGTTCAGCTTTTGTTGTAAGAACAACCGTAATGACCCATTTGAAACAATATTTGAGCAGAAGGAAGTTCGGGCTTTCTGTACCGAATTTCCACAGAGCTGCAATCCTGCAGTTAAGAAATTGTTAGCCCTGCAATTAGGCACCTTTAATTGAATCCCTGCCACTTGCTTAATTACAGCAGCACTTCAGCCAGCCTGTGAGAAGGGGTGAAATCAGCCCTGCCACACCTCTCCCAGGCTGCCATAGGCTGCAAACTTGTCGGGCTTGATGGGCTGCAGTCGGAGGGGATTTAAAGGAAATAAAGAGCAGGGCTTGCAGCAGTCGGGAATGGGTTTCCACCTGTTTGAACTCCAAAGCAGAGCCAGCTTCTCCCAAAAACCCAACCTGCCGCGGGAGGAAGCTGCCAGAGAAGACATTCCCAGCTCCAGGGAAGCTGCCCATGGCTCGAGTGAGGAGTGAGTGAGGGAGGAATGAATGAGGAGTGAGCGAGTGAGTGAGTGAGGAAGGAGTGAGTGAGGAGTGAGGGAGGAGTGAGTGAGTGAGGAGTGAGGGAGGAGTGAGTGAGGAGCGAGTGAGTGAGGAGTGAGGGAGGAGGGAGTGAGTGAGGAGTGAGGAGTGAGGGAGGAGTGAGTGAGTGAGGAGCGGGTGAGTGACTTTGGCAGCCCCTGGGCAGCAGGTCAGGGAGCGNAGTGAGGAGTGAGGGAGGAGTGAGTGAGTGAGGAGCGGGTGAGTGACTTTGGCAGCCCCTGGGCAGCAGGTCAGGGAGCGCCATGGCCTGCTGCGTGCTCCAGATCACCGGGCTGATTCTCGGCGGCGTGGGCATGGTGGGCACCCTGGCAGCCACGGCCATGCCGCAGTGGAGGGTCTCTGCCTACGTGGACGGCAACATCGTGGTGTTCGAGAGCATCTGGGAGGGGCTGTGGATGGACTGCGTCAGCCAGCTGGGCCTCAGGCTGCAGTGCAAGTTCTACGACTCGGTGCTGGCGCTGCCGCCGCCGCTGGAGGCCTTCCGGGCCCTCATGTGCGTCGCCTCGGCGCTGGCCGTCGTCTCCTTCCTCGCGGCCATCGCGGGCGTCCAGCGCACCCAGCGCACCGAGCAGGGGCCCCGGGCCGCCAGCGTCTTCATGCCGGCCGCCGGCGCCGCCTTCCTGCTCACGGGCGGCCTGGTGCTGATCCCGGTGTCGTGGACCGGCGGCAGCATCATCCGGGACTTCCGTGACGCGGCGGTGGCGGCGCCGCTGAAGCGGGAGCTGGGCGCCGCGCTCTACGTGGGCTG
>VZRX01020682.1:0-28332 GCA_013398075.1 Notiomystis cincta
AAAAAAAAAAAAACCAAAGGAATGATTTTGCATCTCAGCTGATTGAATACAATAAATACAGTACTACAACTGTCCTTATGATTTAGGAAATCCTTAACCTCTTTTAAATGGCATTTTGTTACCAGAGTATTGCTTGACACAAACTTTTGATGCTCCAGTATGAAAAAAGTCAAGTATTCTTTTTAGAATTTCAAAATTTGCCTGAACCTAAGCTCTTTATTGAACCAATCATAAGTTCACAAAGTCTTTGGGTCAAGAGAAAATTTTAATTGTCAAATAGTTATGCAAAACTTTTTCAGTCAGTCTCATAATGCAGTGATGCATAAATACTTTTACAACCCAGAGCACTCTAATATAAAACATAAAGAAAATAAAATAATTCACACATGGCATACATTAAATAGCAGATTTCTAAGTGTAATTGTAAACAGAAAACCAAAAACCAAGATGAGCTTTTACTGCAATTATGGAAATTATTTACTGATCTATACCATAGAACAATTTGTGGGTGATCCAGGGTGAATATTTAAAACTGAACCTGGCAGATGAGAGCAAATTGGGGCAGAAATGAACAATGAGGGGGACAGCACATGGCTGTAAAGGCCTCTCATGCTGAATGAGGAACAGGGAAATATTTAGGGCCCCTCTGACCCAGACCACTCTGTGATGATTTCGTGGAGATTCTGTGGTGATTCTGAGTTGTCACCAGCCCCACCCGGCTGAGGGTCCCTGGCTGAGGGTCCCTGCTCCCCTGGGCAGCAATTCCCACTGCAGGGAGCCAGAGCCCCTCTCTCAACCCACCTGAGCAGCACTCACCGAGCTCCAGGGAAAAGTGAGAACCACTCTGACCTCCTGCCAGCCCAGCAGCCTGGGGATACCTCTTTATTGGACTATTTCCAGAATTTGCTCAGAAAAAAATACCTTCAAAAAACTTCTATTCACAATGGTGGTAAGGAGGTCACAGAAATAAACCCTTTATGAGGAGTTTCTTGTTTATTCCTTCCCAGATGAAGCAGACAGCGTTGTCCACACACTTCTCCCTTCTCCCATCCCTGTTCCTCGTGTTCCCTCCACTTTTCCCACAGCACCTGCAGGCACAGAGCAGCAATCTGCATGCAGAGGTGCTGTCACAGCTTTTACTGCCAGAAAACTGCCAGAAAACAAAACAAAAAAAAAATTTCTCCGTAAAAGATATGTTACATCTCTATAAAGATAGAACATTGGAGGTAACATCCCAGAATCCCAGGATGTTTGGGGCTGGAAGGTGCCTCTGGAGCCTAAGGGTGTGGAGACATCCAAGGAGATCAAGCTCTTTCCAGAATGCACACAGATATCTTCAGGTTTGTCAGACAGCATTCCACGAGGCTGAAAGCTTGGATTTACAGATTCCCAGAACCCCAGGATGTTTGGTGCTGGAAGGTGCCTCTGGAGCCCCCCAGGCCGAGCCCTGCCCAAGCAGGGTCCCCTGGAGCAGCGCCACAGGAACGTGTCCAGCTGGCCTTGGGATGGCTCCAGACAGGGACACTCCAGGCCCTCCCTGGGCAGCTGTTCCAGGGCTCTGCCCCTGCACGGAGGGAAGTTCTCCCTCAGGCCGGGCTGGCGCTCGCCGGCCTTGATTCGATGGCCGCCGCTCCTCGTGCTGTGGCCGGCAGCCCCGGCAGAGCCCGGCCCCCTGCTCTGGCAGCGCCGGGAGAGCTTTGGATGGAGGGAGGGCTGGGATCCCCTGCGGGCCTTCCCTTGGGCGGCCCCGGCAGGGCCAGGCCCGTCCTCGGGCACCAGGGCACAAACAGCTCCCTGTGGATCCCCAGCAGATCATTCAAAGCCCAAACCCACTGCCCTCAGCTCAGGGACCACTGACCTGGCTTTTCCTCGGGGACCGCGTGAAAAGTCTGTGTTTTGCAAAGGAAGCCTGTTTGAAAGGGGAGAAAGGAGTGTGGATATCCTGGGAGAGGCTGCAGCTCTTTCCCAGGACCTCGGGGGTGTGAGGGGTGAACAACATTCCTGCTCTGTGTTGGAAGCACACCCCAGCTCCTTCTGGCACTCCAGGAATAATTGCATTTGCAGGGGTGGAAGCAAAGGACAGTCTGGCAGCCACAGGGGTTTAATCATGCAGCAGCTGGGAGGTACTTTAAACAAGCTCCTTGTCATGCTGAACTCACTCGTCCTACAGATTTTAACCAAAAAAAAGTCCAGAATCCAGGTGCTTCAGGTATCTGCAGTGAGTTTTGACCTGCACTGCATGGGGAAGTCCTGTCATGCAGAAAAGAGCATCTGCTCCCCATCTATCTGTGGAAATAACCTTGCAGCCCTCTTTACTGCTGATAAATCCCTTCCCTATGTAGTCCTAAAACAAATAATAATAAAAAAAAAAATAGGAATTTTCTGAGAATCTGCAGTTTAAGATGACCCAGTTGTGCAGCTGGTGTTACTTTTCCCTAATTGAAGAAGATTCAGCTGCTTAAACCTTGGAATTGGTTAAAAAAAGTCTTTGCCAACTTTCTGTTTGATCTGGTCCAGACAGAAGCTGCCTTGAAGGGCAAAGATCTCCCTAAATCCACGGTAAAAAAGTATGAAAGCCTCTGCAGCTTGTTGCACAGAGGAAGTTGGATTAGCTGGAAATGGCCTTGACACAAAGCTTGACCTCACATCTTTACATCTGCAGCTGAACCTGTTCTGCTGCTCCACAGCCCCAGAACATCCTTATTTAAACCAGATTTATTTAGACAAAGTTGCCTAGGTAAAAATTAATATAACTAAAAATTAATACAACTAAAAATTAAACATGCTCTACAGCAAAACATCTGGCATTCAGAGGACTGCAGAAATGCAGTTACTTTGGTTTTACTAAGCCCATGACAAAAAGTTAACCCTGTAGACCTTACAGTTTAGATTCAGGAGAAGTCCATGAATTAACCAGAAAAATCAGTTTTCTGGTGTCTAAGTTTACCCTGAGATCAGCATGCACCAAAATCATCTGGGTGGTGAGGTGTTAATTAGTGACCTCCTGAGAAATTTAAGAAACATTGATTTTTACCTGAGAGGGAGACAGAAAGAGAAGTAACAGCACATGAGGCTGCTGCTTTTCAGTATTTCTGATGCTGCAGTGTTTTAATTCCAAGTAGGCTGCCTCCAACAGGAGCTCCTGTTGGAGGCAAAAAACCACAGTTTTTTAATTGCCCTGCCTCATGCAGGGGTAGCATGAGACTTCTCAGCTGCCTAAAGAGTTAAAAATAAAAATTCTTTAATCATTTAGATTTTCTTAATTTTTGTTCCAGCTTCTCTATGGACCAAACAAAGAGTTAAAAGTGATCTGGCAGGTGCCTGCAGTTTGTCAGAGTTCTTGGTGTCCTGGTGTGGACAAAGCCAGCATGAAATCTCTGTGCACCCACCTTCCAGAAGAGCATCTGTGCACTCAATTTTCCATAAATCCTGTGTGGAATTGCTGTGCTCCACAGAGTTTCATAAGAAAGGAGACATTAAAATTACATTTTGACAGGGGATGCTGCATTAGTGCACCCTGGAGGAGATGCCTGCTTAATTCTGGGGCTCTCTTCCCTCTGCAGAGCTGGGTGCTGGGTGAGTCAGGGGAACCTTAACCAGCCCTTCTCTCCCCAGCCCTCCCTGGAGTCCTGGAAAAAGTCACAGGGGGATACAATTAAGACACAGGAGAGGTAAATTTATGCCAGAGATGGCAGATGATCCTGATGCAGTACATTCTGAATTCCAGCTCCTTGTGTCAGCAAGGGCAGGGCTGGTCCACAGCTGCAAAATAAAATTATGTTAATGAGGCCAGGGATAATCCATCTCCTGCCAAACACACTGTCTCCCACCAACCAGGAGTGAAACCAGACCTGGAACTTGCAGAATTATCCATCAAACATCACACAGAGCAAAGCAGGGTCAGTGTCAGACCCAGACCTGAAGGAGGGAGCCATCTTCACACCTCTCCCACATGGAAAATGCAGCAACATCTCCTGGGATCCTTCTGATCACTCTCTGGAGGAAAGGTCTGGATTTGCCACTGTCAAGGTCTGTCCTCCCTCAGCCTCTCCTTTCCCACTTCCTGCAGGACACCTGTCCATGTCCCCCCTCACAGCAGGTGACACAGAGCTACCCACCCCAGCCCCCAAATCCTGAACCTTCCAGCAGCTCTGGCACCCCAGGAAGGGTGCCAAGGGTCATTGGGTTTGCAGACACTGCCTTTGGTGTGCCATAAGACTGCTGGAGATGGAATCCTGCAGGGGATTTTTTGAGGGCAGTTTGTGAATCAGGGTCTGGTAACCGAGAAGGGTTTTCTGGTGTTGCACCCTGCAGGAACGTGGTCCTGCAGATCCTAAGGTTTCTGGGTCATTGCCAAAGCTCAGGGAAGGTGTGTGCTCAGCCAGGTGGGCCCTGGGGTGTTTGCAGGTGGGTTTGACAGCAGGGGGAAGGTGCAGGGCTGAGGGTTTGCAGGGAGAGTGGATCAGGCTGTGAGACAACTGCTCACACTGCTTTTCTTCCAGTGGTGGAGTGCCCATCCCTGGAGGTGTCCCAGGAACTCCTGGAGGCGGCACTCAGAGCTCTGGGCTGGGGACAAGGTGGGGACTGGGCACAGCTGGGACTGCAGGGGCTGGGAGGGATTTCCCAGCCTCAGGGATCCTGTGGGTCTGTGGTTTGGGCAGCTGCCAGAGAGAGCTCCCACCGTGGAGCCCCGTGGGATGCGGCACAGTTTGGTATTTGCAGCTGTAGAAACAGAACTCAGGAGCAGACCCTCCTTCCCCTGGGGAATGCTGAGCTCCAGCTGCCCAGGCACGGAGAGGAGGTCACTGGGCAGGGAAGCAGAGTCAGGTGCAGGGGGGAGCACAAGGCCCCAGGCAGGTGGTGCACCCCAAAACGAGCAGATGCCCTCTCCTGACAGCTCCCACCCGGGCAGGGAGGAGAGCACCGTGTCCCTGTGCTGCACATGAGCTCACCTGGGAGGAGGTGGATCCCAGAGCAGCCGGAGGGCCCCAGTTTCTGCAGGCAGAGCAGCCCCTCCCCTGTGCACCTGGGATTTCCTCGTGCCGTGCTGAACCACCCGTGTGCATGGCACAGATGAACTCACCTGACTCGTCTGAGAGGTGCAGCCCTGCAAGGTGACCCCGTCTCCTCTGACTGAAGGGTTATGTGAGGAAGCACTGCCTGCTTGGCTGTTCTTGCACCTTTGAAGGAAATTCTTTGCGCTGTTCTGTTTCTTCCTCCTGTTCAGATTTCCATGGTAAATAGCTCTGGTGTATTTAAAGTCCTCCTCACGCCTCCCCAGGTGCTGGGCAGTTTTCACAGCCACACTCCAGACCTTTCTGCCACACCACAGCCTCCTTTAAAACCTCTTCTCCAGCGAGACTCAGTCGTCTGCCACGAGGGTTTCAGGGTGCGAGGAGGGAAAACATTCCCCACGCCTTTAACTGGGATCAAGCTGGGATTGTAGGAGAGCTGCCTCCACTCCAAAGACCTGCGTGCCCTTGCTAAATAAATATATTGCCTTCACAGGCTCTGGACAGCCAGCCTGACCTGCCCCTGTCCTGGGGGAGGAAGGAGCGCCCGAGGCCGGCGGTGGCTCCTGTGCCTCGCATCCCCCGTGTGCAGGAGCACGGGAATTCACATCCGACAGGGCGCGGGGAGGGAGGAGCGGACCGCAAGGAATAAACCTGCCGGAGGGGAGAGGCGGCACCGCTGGGCTCGTTGGGGGTGAAACCACTCCGAGTTCAGAAGAGGCTGGGAGGCAGACAAGGAGAGGGAAGGCGACAGGAGAGAATCCCTTCTGTGCCGCGCGGTGGTGGCCCGGGGGGCACCGGGGTGCCAGCGGTGAGCAGCCGTGCAGGGGTCGGGCAGGGCTGTGTGACCAGGGCACGGGCAGAAAGCGGCAGAGGGAAGGCTGCCAGCGGCCCTGCGTGGCCGGACAGGCACGGGGACAATGCCACGGGCAGGACGCTCCGGCGCTCAGCCGCGCAGGTGCCCGTGTTGCGGAGCGACAGCCAGGAGGGACCGATCGCGTCACAGCAACCCGGCTGGGCGAGACGGGCAGACAGAGCAAAATGAACCTTCCCAGCGGACGGGCAGGCTCCTCTCCCTGCTGGGGGACCCCAGGAATCGCGGGGTGCGGGGGCCACCCCAGCTCCCTCCCCACCACAGGCCCCCTTGGCATCCCCCACTGCGGGGTGGGACTCAGAGCCCTGCCTGACCCACCCGTGCCAGCTCCAAAGCCCACTGGAGAGACCCCCTCTGGCTTTTCCAGTTTTTCAGTCAGATTCCTGCTCTTTAAACGTGGCCAGAGGTGGTAGGAATAAACAAGGCAAAGCAGCACATGCAGCATCTAAGAGGGTTTGCACACCAGCTGAGGATGTGATTCAGCAGACCAAGGACCACAACCAGGCAAAGCCTCCTTGTGAGGCTGCTGTGTCCTTGGTGTGGGGGGTTTCATTCTCCATGACTCATTTCTGAATTATTACCTGCATTTCTTTCAAAATTCTCAGCCATTTTTCCTGGTGTGTCCTGGAAGCAATGAGGTTTTACTAACTCAGAATAATTCAGACTTTATTATAATAATTCAGGCCTCTTAAAGGACCACCAAAAAAACCCAAACCAACTGTCTAATAAACTGCAGCGATTTACTCACTTCAGAGTTTGGAAGGATAAAGGAGAAATTAAGTGAGGTCCCAGCATCAAGCCTAGACCCTGCATGTCCGGCACATAAAGTGAGAGTTCCCCCTAAAATCAGTTCTGTAGAACAAAGAACAACAAAAAGAAAGTATTTTTGCCTAGAAATGGCAATAACATGGCCTAGAAATGTCTTCCTAGCAGTTAGCGAAAGGAACAGAAGCAAACCTGTTCAGGCACTACTGGAGTATGATATTCCAGCTACTTCCATACAAATTGCTACCAGGGATTTATGTAATTCACTAAGCAGATTTTCAGGAGAAATGAAGGTTTCCTGATCACTTTAATGACATGAAGGATCTGCCTTTGGAGAGGTTTACGCTATCACTTCCCCTCTGCTGGTGACTCATTAATCTTCCCAAGATTATGTGTGTAGTTCTGTACCTTTTTAATTTTCCCTGCAGAGTTTTGCCCAATTCCAGGGGCTGCATGACATGTCCTGGGGACAACAATCCCAAGGGACTTGGGCAGAGCATCAGGTTTACTGTGACTCTGTTTATACAAACCATTTCAACCCCTAAAAATCCCCAGGTGGCACCACAGGCAACAGCTCCCCATAGAAAAGGGATTTAAGATCCTTTCTGGTGCTGCACAAGGAGCTGAGGCACCTCAAACCAGCTAAAACAGAGGCAGACCTGAAATGGAAGGACATTAATGCTGAGGGTGTGCTTATTTGGGAACAGGTTTAAGGATTCCCACCAAATTCATTTTGCTGATTAGGGGCAGGATTTGTCAGGATCCCACACTCCATTTCACAGGCTGTGCTTGCAGAGTGGCTGAATGTGGGGTTTTTCAAGAAGAGAAGTTAAAATTGTCCTTTTCTCTGAGGCCTCACATTTCTGAAGTCATGGGTATAACTGGAACAGAGCTTTTCAATCTCTTGAAGAGCCCTGATTGATATTTTGTGACAGAAAACTTCAGCTGGGAGTGAAAAACCTGCTCATTGTTGGTAAGACAGAAAATGCTGCAAATTCCTTTTCATTGGAAAGAGCAGCTTTAGCTTGGAGACAACAACGAAAAATCATGTCCAGAGCTGAAAAACTCAGCTTTGGGGTTTTCTGGGTGTATGTAAAAAGCATTGCTTCATTTCTTTGGAAAACCCATTTTTCAACCTTCCATTCCAGAGCAATATCCCTTTATATTCCCAAGCAGCAGCATTTAAACTACAAAGAAGCCAAACATTTATTTGCAATAACCAATTCAGGGATTTGGGCAGCCAGCACAGGGCACACTGGTATACTAGAACCCAAAAACTCACCCAGAAAAAGCAGCTGCAAAATGTTCAGGAAGGCTGTTCCAAAGTTTGCAGGAATTGAAATTCTTTGTTAGGCTTCAAATATAATGTGAGCCATGAGTAAATTTACACTACTGACTCAGGAGAAACAAGTTGCAGCTTCTGATACATGATTATCAGCTTGAAGAGAAAAAAGTGCAAATATATATATAAATATACAAGATTAAGCACTTTCTTCTGATTTCATACAGGTTTTGCCCTGTAACATCAAATTTTGTATTGATTTGCTGCATTGTTACAGCAAACAAATGAAGGGGTGATCTAGGAACCATTAAATCAGATTTAAGCCCTGCCACACCCCAGTTAAATGCCATGCCACAAGGCTTACTGGAGACGGAGAACACCTCAGGAGGTGTTCAATAATGGTAAAGAACAAACCCACTCTGAAAATGCCTTCTAAGCTCCTGGGGGAAGTTTCTGAAATTAGAGGTCGTATACAGCTTTTTGTAAATCCTTTATTTATAAGAAAAACCACAGAAATACCAAAGCTGCTATGGCAAGATCAGTGTTTTAAGGATGGGAGTGAAATGCACCATTTAAAAAACCTTGAGGGAAAGAAATAAATCTATTTTTTCTGGCTCCCTGGAACTCAGTGTCACTTGCCAGCTGGTGGGCTTGTGGTTTGTGCCTTTACAGTGGCAAGGGCCCTGATTATTCCTTGTGCATTTTTAATTAATATTATGCCAAAACTCCACCATTTCAGTCCAAACAACAGCACTGAATATGCTGCCTGAAAATCTATTTTCCTGCCTATGTTAAAGTTGCCAGATATTGGGGTGAGGGGCAATTACACAAGGTTTTAAGCACAGCAGGTGAAATGGATGAGGAACAAATGCATTCATTTATTCTGATCAGCATTATCAGAGTCTGTGAAATCTGTCCTGTTTGAGTTAAAGGAACTCAGACTTCACTTTGGCTCTCAGTGGGAGTGGATGGGACCCTGAATTTGAAGCAGTGGATCAGTTTTGAAAAGATGCTGTAAGGTTTTTGTTTGAATGAGCACATAAACACTGGAAAGCCTGCTGTGTTCTCATGCAGAAATGAAATGATGCATGTGAAAAAAAGCTTGTATTTTATAAATTAGTCTGTTAGTGCCACTGCATCTTCTTCCTGTAGCACAAAAATCATTTCAACTTGAATTTTCCTGTTTAAGGACCAAGGCAGTGGAATGTCTCTGTTGTTTCAAAATGTGCATTTGATAAGGGTTGTTTGGCTCACAGCTTACTGGGAATGTAAGAATACACATTCTTGTGTTTTTCAGCCATTTTTGTGTTTTGCTTGTACACATGGCACCAGGAGGCCAAAACTGCAATTAGAATGACTTTTTTTCTTCTGGTGCATTTTCCACTAAAGCATCATTAACTTTTTACAAATGCATGGCTCATCCTTCCAGTCCTGTAATGAACACTGTATTTCCTGTCTAATTCAATTAGTGTATTTATCCTTTCTAAATCCTTCTGTCATTTGAGTAGAATTGTGGTGACACAGGGGTTACCTGGCAGAGGAGAATTACCTGCCATACCAGGCAGAACTGCAACACAGAAACTCACAGCAGAGATTACCACTATGTGTACTCCTTTCCCCAGGATATCTCCAGTCATGCCATGGTTTAGAAAAAGCTGATAAATAGAAATAAAATTAATTTTTCTTGGGAGGCTTTTTTTTTTTTCCATTTTTATCTGCATTCTCTTTTACTTCTGAAGTTTTCCTTGTAAGTGATCAGGTACAAATTACTGTCTCTGGTTCAGGAGGGCCTGGAGGGGACACACACACACACAAATCTTGCAGCTCTGCACCAAAAAATCTGAACTGGCACATGCTGGAGATCTGCAGTGCTGAGCCTCCTGAGCACAAAGCCAGCAGGTATTCACCCTGAAAACCCTGAAAGGAAAAATTAAAAGGAACATACTGGGCTGGAATCTAAAATAAAAAAAGGCATTTGCTTGCAAATCTGATTTTGATTGATTTTGTGTCATGCTGGGGTTTCCATTACTTATGCTTTTCATACTTACTGCACAACATGAAAGCACTACAGTGCTAGAACATTGTTGTGTTCTTACTTGCTAGAAATCAGGGCCAAATTATGGCTAACCTGGAGCTCCCACACTTTGCCTCTGACAGAAGAAAGGAGTGGGATGGCAGCCTCCTAAACACTCAGAAGCAGCAGTGAAAACCACATCACAGTCTCCTCCTCACTGCTGGCAGCTTCCACCTCTCTGTTTATTGACATTTTCAATCTGGCAACCTCCATTCAGGTAAAATTCCCAAGGGGGACTGATGGGATTTGGTAGAAAAGAAACCAGCCTGGAATTACAGGGTATAATGCCCATAATCCATCTCCTGGCAGGGAGCTGAGCTGGGAAGCTGAGGGTAAGCCTTTGTGACCAGATGTCTGGTGTTTTCCCTCAGACCCTCAGGGAAAACCTCCAGCTCAGGCACAGCAAAGCACCAGGATGCTGCTGTCCTGCAGCCACTGTTTCATCTGTGCAGTGGGTTAAAAACACACCTTGTGTGGCCCTGAAGGCTCCAGAGCAGGAAAAGGAGTTTATGGGGACAAAAAGGAGGGGATGTGACTTGGGAAATAAAAGGGAAACACATCCTGAGAGAGAAACTGGTGCTATTTTGTCAGGAGACAGAGCACATACAAAATGAGGGAAAATCTTGCCTTTTGAAAGAATAAGCAGAATTTTGTTTGTGGGGCTTTTTAACCTTTATTTAATTTCAAAGTGTCCATTACTGATTATCTCCTCAAGACGTGGTAAGCTGGATGAAGAGCTATGCATTTTGGCTTTTTACTACAGGAATAAAATCCCACACCATGAATATCTTTTACTCACAATGGAATTTTTTTACCTCATCTTCTTTCCCAAGGCATCTTTGAGGTGATTATCAGTGAATAACTGGCTAAACAATCTGTTACCTACTTTTCCTTTCATCAGCTGGTAAAAAAAATCTGCACAGACTACATACAACAGTGCCAGCAGAAGGAAACTTCTTGTTTCACTGAATCAGACACATGCTGCTAAATGTAGATTTTACCAAACTGTTGGTTCCTGAGTTCATAGGACTCATTCCCACTGTTTTTCAGTGGCTCCTTCTCATCCCCCACGTCATTGTCTTTCATCTGTGCAAAATAGGCAGGAGAAGCTTTGCATTCGTAGTGCCTGTCCAGAGACTTCAGGTGGATGAGCATGTGCAGAGCATAGGCCAGGACCAGCAGCAGGATCAGGGACATCACCAGCCCCATCAGGATTGCTGGGGAGAAGAAGGATGCACAGTCTTTGGCATAGGCAAAATGTCCTTCTTGAACGTTAAAACCTTGAATCTGCAGAGAGAGCAAGAGGGACCACGTTAAATAAAGTGCTGGAGTTCCATGAATTTGCTCCTGATGGCAGTGAGAGTTTCTGATCTAACACCTGCACGTTGCAATTCTGTGAGTCCCACTGATTGCTGGAGTTAATGCTCAGAGTTTATCCAGGTCAGTCTTCTGGAACTGCCAGCTCTTCTAATCCCCTCCACTCTGCTGTCCAAAGGATTTGCAGCTGTGTTTCAAAGTCTTCCACGCCCACCCTTGATGGCCCAGCAATGTTTAATTTCAGGCAATATTTAATTCCATGTTAACTGTGCATCTCCAGCATCACTTGATCAGAGTCTCCAGAGCCTCTGCTTCAGGCTGCACAAACTTCAGCACCACAAACCAGCAAAGATTCTCAAGTGCCTGCCCTAGGACAAGGTTTTTCTCACGAGTTCCACATGGGTGCTACATGGCAGCAAACCAGCTGAACTACAGGGAGCTGCGCCCAGCTATGGAAAACACCAACTTTTACTCGTGGCTGCAGTCCCAATATGGGTTTTACTGCCACACTGGCACACAGGGAATTAATTGGCTATCTGCTCCACTAAATCAGGTCTTTTTCACATGGTGACAAAAGGGGATCAGCTTTTTCCATTCTCTTTTTCAGCTCCTCCTGCCCTCTGACTCGGGTATCCAAAAGCAAGACACTCTAGGCCTGCCTTCTTAGGCTCCCTCATTGTCAAACACAGAAGAATTGGCACTTTCAGAAGATTATTAATCTCATCCTAAAATAAGGACTTAAGATGGGTCAGAGGAATTATCCAGTGGCTTTAGAGGCAGGCTGGGGTGACTATAATCAGGGCACAAGGTTGAAATTCCTAGGCATCAAAAGTGAAGTGAGATGAATCCCACACCTGGGTGTGTGGTGCTGTTACTGGGAATGTGAGAGCTCAGCTCAGGACCATGTAACACAGGAAATTAAATTCACTCCCCACTAGAGGGAACACAAGCAGAAAGACTACAAAAACCAGCCCTTAATTTCCTCTGACAGGGAAAGTCTCAGTTTCTACTCTGTGCTCCATGTAAGGAACAAGTACAAACTGTGCATTGAAGGTGACAATCTTCCCTCGGCACAGCTTCCCCTCGATCCACCCACAGGATCCATTTATCTTAAATCCACAGCCTCACCTGGAAGTCAGTGAAGGTGACCTCCCAGAGCTGGGAGAGGTCACTGGCAGAGCTGGGGACGAGCAGAGCATCGTATCTCTGCAGGCTGCTGACATGCTCGCAGTGGAAGGAGTAAGTGGCCGGCGCGTGGATGCCGGTGGCGTTGAACGTCGCCTGCATGGAGTGGTTGTACAGGAGCTGCAGCCTGTGCAGGCTGAACCAGTTCTGGACAGACAGCTGGTAGTAGCTGGTGGTCAGCAAGAGCCTGGGAATGCCAAGTGGCAGGGGAGGAGAGGAAGAAAGTGAGGGAAGGGATGGCAGCTGTTAAACAGATGTGTTGAACGACCTTAGAGCTCTCGCTGGGGTGACCAGTGAATACCAGTTTAGTATTTTATTATTAGTATTATTAGTATTTTATGCTCCTTCCGTGGAGTCTGGGAAGGGAGGGACAGCTTTCCATGGAGGGGCAGAGCCCTGGAACAGCTGCCCAGGGAGGGCCTGGAGTGTCCCTGTCTGGAGCCATCCCAAGGCCAGCTGGACACGTTCCTGTGGCGCTGCTCCAGGGGACCCTGCCTGGGCAGGGATCATCCCTTGGGCTGGGTGAGCTCCAGAGGTCCCTTCCAGCCCAAATATCCTGGGATTCTGTGATTTGAGGTTGTTTGTAGTGGCAGCTGAGGGAGTTTGGTTTCTCCCACAAAGCAAGAAGAATGTGAAGGGATTTTGCCTAATTACTGTGCAAAGATATGAATGGGACACTGGTATTGCACCTCCACCCAGGGTATGGGAAATCAAGAAATGCTGTTTTCTCCTATCACCAAGAAACAAACACAAAGTAGGTCCCAGTCTGATAGTGTATTGGCAAGGTTTAGCTAAAATCTCAGACACAGGAAGATTCTACACAAAGAAGATGACCCAAACTTTTCCATGAGTAGCAAAGTCAATGTGGAAGAAAAAATGCTTTAATAAAGCAAGGCAGGTGACAGACAGACTTGCTGAATGCAGGTGTTTCAATTAAACAAGCATTATTCACAAGATTTTTGCTTAAACAAATTCTCTTTAATTCCCCAAGCAACTCTATAACAATGCATGTTAACATGTTATTATCTGCTGTGGATTTTATTACACAAACTTACCTGATAATAAGTCCCTTTAGATTGCCAATGTCACCAAACTTCAGGGAAAGCCTAGGTCAAAAAGCAAGTAACATCAGGCTAGGAGAAAAATTCAGAAATCTTCAGAGGAAAAAGCAGCACAAAAGATTAGGCTGTTACACATGGAATCTTTTTCTCAGTCTACCTTTAAAGTCAGTGGGGAAAAAACCTGAAAGGATTAAATCTTCCTCCAGTGAAATACACTTCACCTGTTAATTGGAATGAGGCCCAGACTACCCAGAAAGAATAGAAATTCATATTTAACTCACAACACAACTCAATCCCACTGCTTCCCACCTCAGCTGATAATTAGGCTCAGTGGATGTCTGCTCTCCTTCTCAAGCCATGACATCTCAGCCAAGCATCACCCCTGCCTGTCATTACAAAGTGTAAACAGACACCTTGTCCTCTTTTTAAATATCTTTTTATATATCAGAGCATGAAAAACAGCAGATGTAAGAATTCAGATTTCCACTTTCCCTCTTCAAATGCCCTGCAGCTCTGCACAGCTCACCTGCAGCAGCCTTGGGCACCTGAGGTTTAATGCAAGGCCCTATCAGGTTAATTAATGCAATATATGATTAAGTGGGATATATTATTATTGCATAAAAATTATATTTTGCCTCTTAAAACCTGCATGGAGATTCTCATTGTTCACACAGGGCAAAAACCAAACACAGTGAAAGCATGCAGATTGTAAAAGACCTCCAAAATTAAAGTTGAAGAATACTTTAAAAAATGAGAAAAAATAAAAAAAGAGAGAAAATAGAAAACCAGATTAAAAACAAACAAACAAACCAACACGAAACAATCAAAATAAAACAGCTAGCCCTAAAATTTCATAGGTGATCTCGACTTCTCGGCTAACACTGGTCTCATAAAACAGGACACTGAGTCCAGACTATCCCCTGCTTTATTGCAAAGGGAAATCAGACATAGTTGAGGATTAGACGCAGGCAAATGTGGCATTCAACTAAAAAAAATGCATCTTGGATCATTGTATCTGATACCATTCTCTGTGTTTTGAAACCCTTAATTTTGCCTTAGTTTATTTTCTGTTATTTTACAATACTTACTAATCAGACTAAGATTAGTTTCAAACTGTAGGCCAGAAGAGAGGGAGGAATGTTTGTTATCACTTTTTATTTTCAACATGCTTTTATTCCATTCTCTACCTCTGTCCAAAGACTGCGGGATTACTTCACACACTGATGATGTAATATTCAAACTGCCTTGTTGAATATTATGATTCTGGGTCCTTTTTCAATTTTCCTTTTAGCTTTGTGGTAAGCTCACCAACATGTCTGTGCAATCAGAAAGAGGTAACACACCTACTTTTCTGTGAAAATATTTTTAGATGTACAACTGAAATGCTGTATGGAGATAAATGCAACTGCTGGGTTTGGTCGTGTTATTTTTATTGCTCTGTGCGTGTCAATACAGATTTAAACTCCATTTATGGGTAGAATCAGTGCCCATGTCCAATTAGGAATCTACCTCCTGATTTTTAGGGCTCCCAGAGTGAAATCTGATGTGAGCCATGAGGCCCCCACTGCATGAGGGGAGAGAAGCAATGAGGCACATGGCAAAGGAAATTAAAAAACACCACTTTGCTTTCCCAGGGCAGCCAAGGCACCGGGGGATTTCGGATGCAGTGGGGTTCGCGTTTAACTCTCACTCGGGGTGAGAAGCACAAAAAGCAAGATTTATCTGGCTGCTTCTCCCTCGGGGAGAGGACAGCTGCTAACTGCTGTTAGCACTCACCGGCAGGCAGGTGTGCAGAGGTGAGGTCTGCAGGCACCTTGTGCCACACTCAGGCTGTTTGTGTGCAGCCCCCAGGGCTCACAGCCCCACCTGGGCTGACCATCCCGACACACAGCTCCTGCAGGCGGGATAACTCCTCATGCACAGCACCTCAGCCCCACATCCAGCTCAGGGTCCTCTCCTCAGCCCCACAAGCAACTCTGTAAAACAGCCGGAGGCTAAACCGGCCCACAGCTCAGCCCCGGGGGCGCTGAGAGCAAGGCTGGCTGGCCTCACACAGGGACAGCACCACTGCAACAACCGAGTCGATGTGTGCAGTGCACAAAACCCCGTGTTTAAACCACAAAAGCCCTGCTGCTTGCAGTGTCAGGAGATGGTCAGAGGGAGCTGTGCAAGGCCTGATCTAGCCATGCCCCCCCAGAGCAGTCCCGGCCCCAGCCCCAGCCCCAGCCNCTGTCCGTCAGGTCCAGCTGGGTGTGGTTCTCAAGGCGGATGGTGATCCTCTTGGCCCAGAACAGGATGCAGGCCGTGCCGTTGACGGAGACGTTCAGGGGGCCGTAGTGGCTCTGAGGGAGCGGCCTCCAGGGCGCTCTTCCCCACTGTCCCGCCCTGCTCACGTTGTAGCTGACAACCTGAGGGAGCACACGGGATAGCTGTGCCAGGTGCGATGTCGGGAGTCACCGTCTCCCCAGGGCTTGGGGAGCAGAGGAGGCCTGGCCGTGGGCCCTGCCCGCCCCGGGGGTGGCTCCTCACGGCACCTCGGCCCCAGCACGGACGGGCCGAGGCAAAGCAGCGACCACAAAGTGCTCCCCTCATTAGAAAACTCTCTAAGGATTGCTTCAGCTCGCTCAAAAGGCTCGGGTTGTGCCAAGGAACCACGCTGGGCAGCTGTACAGGTGAGAGAAATGCCCGAGTTTACACTTGCCTATGCAGGCGGCTTGGCTCACCGAGGCTTTAAAATCAGGGGAAAAGCTGCTGCAGAATGGGGTGGATCAAGGTGGGTCCCTGCTTTTACAAAATCAACTGCAAGGTGAAAACCTAGGGGCTGCAGCCTCCGTGTCATCTGCAGACACCATAAAATTGCCGTCCCCTATAAGCGAAATTTCGTAGCAAAAAGACAATTTGGCTGTCAAGCAAGATGATTTGACTGAGGGCTCAGAAAGAACTAAAGAATTTAATTGCTGTTCTCGGATTTCACACTCAAACTTCCAGTCACCATCTCTGTCCTCTCCAAATGGGACAACACACAGAGTAGTGCATGGCTGTTTTTAACATGTCATGGGATTGCCAGCTCACATTTAAACAGGAGAGGTTTTCTCACTTCCAGCATCTTACCAGGCTCCAGAAGGGACACAGTTAAGCAGCAAGGTTTTGTCTTGGATTAAAGAGAGATTTTTTGTGTGTGTTGTTTAGATTAGCAACTCATAACTCTCAGCTCAGACCCTGAAAGATCCCTTTCGATACTGGGCCTTACATATGGCACAAGGATGTTTTAGGATTAAAATTAGTAAGCACTGACAGTAACAAGCTGAAAGCAAGGCAAGATCATGGTCAGGAAATGTGCTGAGTGGCTGTGACTGTATTTATATAAATGACAAGGCTGTCTCCTCAGAAGTACACATGAGAGAGATTTATTCAATATGTTACTCACATTGGAATGCATCACTCTTGGTAAGCCTCTTTTGGTAAGGAAGCCTTTTATGCTCAGATTTTGACAAGCCCTGCAGCCTGGTCTCAGGAAAACTCCCCCAGTAAAAAATCTTTAGTTTTGCTTCAGCTCCTCCTTCAGTACCAACTGAGAGAAGCACAAGACTGGTCACAGCCATTGTCTGATGGTCAAATGCCATTGTACAGAACAGGCATGTAAGGGATTTCCTTCCAGAGAGATCCTATGCCCAAAGCAGCTGCACCTGAGGTGTCACCTGCGCCCTCAGGAAAGCAGAGAATACTTTGTACAGGAGCAGAACTGTACCACAGTGTTCTAGATGGTTTTGTTGGTTTCTTGTAAACAAAGTAAAACTGATTTAATCGGCAGTGCAAGATGGAAAACCTAAATGTGTTGTGAAAAGACTTCACAGATCCAGTGCTCCAGACATTACCTGAGCAATTGCCACTTGATTGACATTAAACTTTGGCTTCACACCCCCATTGTAATGCTGACCTGCAGAAGAAGGAGTGTTGTTTCATTATTAGCACATGATAAACATCCAATCATTTATTAAATTTTGCTCCTTCTTATGCAAACAAGAATTATCTCTGCACAAAATGTGTAGTCAGAATTACTGATTCTGCCTTGGAAAATACTTGACTTGCAGCAAATATTGCCTTCACTACATGTATTCTCTAATTTATCTTTCTTGTTCACCAAAGTTCCTCTTATTTTCACCTCATCACACTCACTGGGAGGAACTCCAATGCCCCAAAATTACAGGATTCAGTCTATATCTGTATTTATTCCTCTCAAACACAACAAAAGCTGCTTTTTTCTTCATATAGTGAATTCATCAAAGGGTATGTGCTGAACTGCCTGGCAAAAGTGTGATGATAACTGTGCTGGGAACTTCTCTCCCTGCACTGCCAGAGACAGGAAGCTGTGACAAATACCCTGACATCCCAAGAGGGTGAAGTTTCATGAGCACAGATCATTTCATGGGCACTCTCACAGCTCCATCATTCAAACATTTAGCTCTGTTTTCATTTGGTTAAAAAAAGGTGATTTCTTTTTCCTTTCATATTCTCAGTGCATCCCAGAGCTGGACAGTAAATTATTATTATTATTATTTTAACAGGCAAATCCTTTAAAGGGTATTTTTTTAAGAGGGATATGCCTTAACCAAACACATGACACAAGAGTCACCAATGCCGAGAGAAGCAACATCTGGGAATGAAATCTTCTGCAGCCACACAAGCAGAACCAGCACCCAGGGATTCAGCCCAATAAAAGCCTTACCGTTTCTCTGCAGAGAGTCTTCATCTGAAAATTCATGTGAACTAGGAGAGAGCAGAAAAATACTTATTGTGCAGGATCCAAAGTCTGCAGCAAGCTTACTGGGGGAAGCTCCTGTTGCTGCTTCACTCCACAAAACATTCCAAAGGTAACTCAGTTCCTTGGCTGGTGAATGCCACAGGCAAATTATTCCAAAGCTGCTGTACCCAGGCTAAAAAGGTGTCATTTTCAGAGATCCCTCAGCTGCAGCAGCCCTGACAGGCACTCCTGTGTCCTTACCACGCTGACAAAAGGCTCCATCCCCCCTCCTGTCCCAGTCAGTTTTGGGTCAGGACAGAGCCAGAGCAGGGGGACAAAGCAAGGGGAGCTCTGCACCACCCAGGTTCCCCAGGGAGGATCAGAACCAACACGTTGGATTCAGAGCAGAAGCAGGGGCTTGGCCTGCCTTAAGCACAGATTTACACCGTGTGAAGACAGCTCCTGGGTGGTTCCAGGCAGTAGCAAATCCCATGGAAGTCAGCTGCAAGGCAGGACTCGGGTGGAGCACAGCTCAAGTGACAGCTACCAGGCTCATGCAATTTTCAGCACTGGATTTCCTCCTCAGGCACAAGTCTTCAGCACAGTCAGCTTCCCTGAGCTACAGGCGAGCCCAGTGGCTTCACACACACCAACAAACACCTGAAGATCAAGGTCCAGGAAGCCAGGACTCACCCAGGCCCAGCCTCCTCTCCATGAGTCACAGGAACACTTTCCTCTCCCACCACAGCAGCTTCCCTGGGACCTGCATCCCCTTTCAGATGTGCTCTTGTGATGGCCTCTGTCCCCTTCCCACGACTGCCATCAGCATTCCCACTCTCCCAGCTGAGCACCACCCCTCAGACCTGCCCTGCCAGTGCCCCTCGGTGCCTTCCACACCTGTCTCACTTCCACTGCACATGGAAATACACTTCCACCCTCTTCCCTTGCCCCATTTCCTGCCACCTTTCCAAGCCTCTGCAGCAGAAAAAAATTGTGGGAATGTTTACACCAAGGCTGGCATATAAATATTGGGAATTGGAGCAGCCTTTGGTATTTACATGCAAATTTCACCACAAGGTGTTGGAATTGCAAAGCTGGGGCTTGTCACTCCTGGGGACAGCAGGGTGAACCTTCCCCAGGGGGGTCAGGGCAGGGGGATCTGTGTTACCCACTGGCACTCACAGAAGGAGTGATTCCCTCCCAGTTTCCCTCACAGCATCCTCAGGGTAGGTAAACACGAGCCCAGGCAGCAGGGGGACAGCCTAGAGCCCACCCTGCTTGCTGGAAGAACTTTATATAAACATCTTACACTCAGGAAAGTTCAGCTCTGTTCCAAATTTACCTGGCAGTTTTATTTACTTATGGACAGACTAACTTTGTCCTCAGCTGCAGCTCTGGAACCCCCAGTGGCTTCCAGAAGCACTTTCAGAGTGGGTCCCCCTTTCTCCCACTGCCAGGGTTAATTGTGGCCTGGGGTCTCCAAGGGGCTTGAGGCTGTTCATGCCAACAGCAAACAGCCTTCAGAGTGGAAATAATCAGATTTTGGCACACAGGTAACAAAAAAATGTGGCTACGATGGACCAAAACTTGTTTTCTTGCTTTAACAAAACCCCCTTGCAGGCTGTTAGCAACATGGGCCTTGTCATTTGATTCAGCTTTTTTTGTCTTCTCCAGTCTTTCTTCATGACAGATTGTGCCTTCAGGCTGAAAAAGGCACTTGAGGGGGGCATTATTTTCATGATGATAGCTACAAAAAAAGGCACGGCAAAAAGGAGGGAATGTAAATTATTTAGTTATTCTGACTTTAGCTGTACTTAGTTGCAGCTATATATATCTAGTTATGCTTAGTTGTACTTTTAGCTCTGCTCCATATGCATAATTAAACACTATATGCATATATGCATAATTAAGCACTCATGGCCAGTTACTCCAGCTCGGAAATCACCACGCTGTGATACCTGGACTAAAACACCGGGGCTGGAGGAAGAATGGTGTGAAATGGTGCAATTCACTTCACACCTTGACCGGCTTTTATGCTGTTCCGGGAAGAGGAAAGGTTAATTCTCTTTTTTGTGACTGTCCATTAAGAAAAACGAATCCTGTCTCCTCCACAGCCCGTGTAGGCAGAGCCAGCCTGGGAGAGATGTCGCTTCTGTGCTCTCAGCTCGGAGACTCTCAGACAGAGATGAAATATTCACGTTCTCATCAGGAGAGCCGAGCAGAGAGTGGCCACGGCGCCCACAACGCGCTCAGCCGCGTGTCAGGCACGGGACCGAGGCGTCTCCAGCCAGCCCTCCCGCTAATTACTCTGTTAATTATCTGCAGAAGGCACGCAGTCCCGTCAGGAAGGGAGAGCCACCGCCCCAGGCTGTCGCCGGCCGCCGGGGAGGATCGCGCCGCGGGTTTGGGGCAGGACGAGCGGAGGCTGACGAGCTCTGTCAGCTGCCTCGGACACGCAGCCCCGAGGTGTCACGGGGGTGAGATCCGTGACACGAGCGGGTGCTCTCCGCAGCCACCCCGCTGCCAAAACACCAGCTTTTCCGCCCAAAAGGCGAGCTGGGCAATACACAGGCACCCGCGCCCTGTCCTCCTCAGCTGGAGCAGGTCCCGTGGAAACAGAAGTATCGGAAGTGAAGAACTACTCGTTAAAAAAATATGTGTTCCCTTATTGTAAAAACTAGTTACATATATAGGATCAACTAGCCATCACTGGAGCATTCTCCAGAGCAAATGATTTTTAGAGTTAGAGCCCCTTTTACCAGCCCCTCTTACCCTGAAATTTCAGATTCCTTTGTTCACGAATGGTGTGGGTTTTGATGAGCCATGTTTTCCCTCACCAGCTGGTAAACAACTCTCCCAGGCAGACCCAGGCACATATGTTGTGTGTCGAATTTACCATACCAAGCATGTTAGGAACCCACATGAAATTGGATTAGCCCTAATACAAAGCACTGGAATGACTAATCACTATGTAAAACCCAATTAAATAAGATTATAAGTATAAAGAAGTGTAAATTCCCTCTTATCAGATGACATTATCCATCTACATAAGATAGCAAAGTCTGGCTTGTTTGTCTGCAAAAGTTGATGAAGACTCCAGGTCCTGAAGAGCTCCATGTAAACAGCATTTTCTCCATCAGATGAATAATCCTGGCACTGAGCAGGGGTTGAGTGTGGAGGCCACAGGCAGTTTCCATGCCCTGTCCACACTTCCACTCTTCGTATCACTGCCCTGAGAAACGGCACCAGACGGGAAAATGTACTCCACATCTGCAGAAACAGTGCTCCTGTTACTTCAGAGCATCCCCCTAAGACTGATCATCTCCAGCTGCAGGATTCCTCTCTGGCTGCTGAACTGCTTCCAGCTCGTTTGTGAGACATTTAATCAGAAAATAATGAGTGCACTGGAAATAAAGTTATGAAAGGTGAGGAGCACCTGGGGGCAACGCACTGCTTGTAGTCCTGGGGACACTCAACATGAGGAAGGAATTTCAGTGAAGTTATTAACACTACAGATGTGTCCCTGTGGAGAGACCAGATTCATGGAAAGAGGTGGTTCCTTCTAAGAAACATCCCAACAAAAAACATCACTGACTTTTGAACACCTCTATTAAGTTCTGTCAGTAAGAAATATCTACAAACCCCACAGCTCTTCTAATTTTTAATGTGTGATTTGACACAGGGAGACAGATTTCCACAAATATTTTTCCAAAGCACTGACTAACTGGGGCTTGATTTGCAATTTAATGGATGTCCAACAAGGTCTGGAACAGACCAAGATGATACTCAAGGTTCCATTTTCAATACAAAAAGAGAAACTCATAGAACTTCTAGCAAATTACCACTGAGCAGGCACAATCCCACTCCCAAAGAGGCAAAATTGCCATCTAATTCACTAGCATCACGATCATGATTTCATCTGTTAATGTTTAGTGAAATAAAGTTCAGGAAATGCTCCACTGCTTGCTCTCTGTCAGATTTTGGTCTGATTGGGGAAAAAAAAAAGAAAAAGAAAAGTGGAATTGTACTAAGAAGAGCAGTAAGGAATCTGAGAGCTGGCAGAGGAGAGCAGCAAGTAAGCTATTTAATGAAAACATATTGTAGTATTTATCAGTAACTGGCTACCAGATCTCTTAATACAAGCTTAAGCAAATCACCACATGTCCTTCTAGCCCTAAATGCACAGATTTCACTGACAGCTGCGACCTTCATCAGCGTGTTTGTTCTGTGTGTTTTTGGTGACTGTGGGCATCATTCAACTCATGCATCTC
Source organism: Notiomystis cincta (assembly GCA_013398075.1). Taxonomy (NCBI): domain Eukaryota; kingdom Metazoa; phylum Chordata; class Aves; order Passeriformes; family Notiomystidae; genus Notiomystis; species Notiomystis cincta. The sequence continues at coordinate 22,583 of VZRX01020682.1, forward strand.
AGGCTGTTTTCACTTTCAGAACGCTTGGCTCTACAAAGTCCCCTCTTCCCCCCGCTGTGATCTGGGCTTACTGTTTGTGTTTCACTAGAGAGCAAAACAGCACTAACAATAAACCCCAATCTCCAGGAATTTTCTAAGTTTAATGCTCACTTGCAATATCGAATTTACGCTTCAAATATTCGACACAAGTAGAATATTTTCACGCCTGCGTTTCTCGGAGTAGTTTTCACACCGCTGCTGTCACACTATTTATAAATCCGTTTTCCCACGGAAAGTCGGTGTGAGAGTCATTAAAGCGCAACGAAACCTCGGGCGGAGGCACAGAAAACACCCGGGTTTCAACAGCGTTTACAGAAATGTTTCAAAGTCACCTCTCTAACGCACCGCCTGCCTCAAAGCCATTATTTTCTGCATTACCCCGGGCGTTTTCAAACCTGGAAAGGAAAGCACATCCTGGCATCGCGAACGCGGCTGAGACCTGCGCTCCCCCAGCTCCGCGGCCACGCCCGGGCACCGACCTGTTCCCCGCGGGGGTTTTCTCCTCGGAGCCGCCGAGCCCGGCGCAGGCGAGCAGCAGCAGGAGCCGCAGNGATCCGAAAGGCTCTGAAATCACAGTAGGGTTCATTTGTTACCTGAACTTAACCCAGACCTTAAAGGGAGGGGAAGGTGATGTGCAAGCAGCTCTGGAATGTCTCCTTCCATTCACAGAAATAACTGCATGTATTCTGAACTCTTGTGATACCTTAAATCATCTGTATATTATATAGATGAGACAGATACATGTATGTTATATATCTCAACTTTACAGGTGTGAAAGCAAGACACTGCAGGCTTTGGAGCCAAATATTTGGAAGCAGTTTCCTTTCTTCAGCACTGATTCATTTTGTGCATGTCCAGCTTCCTGGATCAATTGTTTTGGTGCTTTGAATTCTAAAATTACTGAGTGGTTTGGGCAGTAAGGGGTCCTAAAACCCACCCATTCCCACCCCTGCCATGGCAGGGGCACCTCCCACTGTCCCAGGCTGCTCCAAGCCCACTGTCCAGCCTGGCCTTGGACACTGCCAGGGATCCAGGGGCAGCCACAGCTGCTCTGGGCACCCTGTGCCAGGGCCTGCCCCCCCTGCCAGGGAACAATTCCTTCCCCAGATCCCCTCCAGCCCTGCCCTCTGGCACTGGGAAGCTCCAGCCACAGCTGTGAAATGCCCATGGAATCACAGTGTCTGTGTCTCTGGGCTGCCAGGCCACGACACCACACACATCACTGTGGGTGCAGGGCTTGGCTCTGGGTCATCCTCAAGAGATCTGTGGGTCACACACACACACACTGCACCCCTAAGAATCACAGAGCCACAGAATGGTTTGGGCTGGAGGGGACCTTAGGGATCACCCAGTTCCACACCCCTCAAATATGCGGCAGGACACAGCCATACACCAATCTGTAGTGTCAGACACCCGGTCCAGTGCTGCTGCCTGCCATCAGTGCAGCTTCACTTTGCTGACTGAGGGCTGCTGCCTGTGGCATTCCAGGTATTAGAGAAGGATTGGGGCTTTAGCATTGTGACCATTAGAAAGGATTTGCCATCCTAATTCATTTCTCCTTCTGGGATGCAGAGGGTATCTGCTCATCTGAGAAATCCCCCAGCAGCTTGTCCTCAGCAGAGCGGCTTCTATCCAATTTAAGGAGGAGTAAAGATACTTATGTGAGAATCCCAGATTGAAAAATGAGATGAGGGGATGTAGGATTACATGAAAACTACTTGAAGATAGCCCCTAAATTTCCTGAGAGGCACCAGCAATGCACGAAGCTAAGCTTAGAACAATTACACGCACAGACACCTGGCTCAGGTAAAAAATGCAAGCAGCCCTGGGAAGGGACAGGAGCATCACGCGCTTTTGCAAACACTGTGAGGTCATTAATGTCGCTGTTCAATGCCTCAGCACTCCTGGCTCCCAAAAAAGTGGAGGGAAGGGCACAGAGAGGCTCCCTGGTGGTGCCTTGAGATTTGATCCATGTGCATCCACGTACCGAGCGTTCTTTACCCACTTGGGAGTAAAAGCTAAGAAATAAAAGCTCTGAAATACAAACCAGCATGGCCCAAAAGAATGAGAAAATGTGTCCTTTGAGGGCAGGGAAAGTGAAAGAAAGCAGCATAAACAATACATGGCAGGCCACAGGTGAAGTCAGCACAGGCTGAACCCCTGGGACACCTGAATGCACCTTTAGCTGCACTTCCACCCCCTGTGTTTCCATTTATCCACTTATCAATACCTCCTTTCTTGGACCTCCATTTCACCTCAGAAAAGAAAAATATTGCCAATTTGCCCAGAAACAATGGGGGGTTTGCAGACAACCCAGAAAACACCTAACTCCAAACTGCCAACATAGTTTAAACCATAATAAACCAGTGAAAATACCCTGACTTCCTCACTGTATATTAATGCTAGGGGTGCTGATAGGAAATTACTAATCAGCAATCAATTGATGAAGCAAAGAGCAAGAAGAAAAGTCTTTCCTTGCCCCTTGGCTCTTGCTGAAAATAATGACAATTCAACAATTCTTTAAAATGCTGCTTTTTTAATGAGGTTCAAGCATAAACTAATACAGTTGGTACCTAAAACGAAATTGGATCATCATTCTGGTGAAGAATGATGGCAAAATCAGCATCTCTGCAATACTGAACTTTGAAAGGAAGTCTGAGTGGAGCCTGGCACGCAGCAGTCCTGACAAGGGCATGGTTAGGGGGGCTCTTGTGATTCCTGTTCTGAATTGCTGTTGTGTTTTTGTCTGGTTTATTCTGAAATCAACCAGAAAAAGCTTCATCCTTGAACTTTTTGTGGCCACAAATGAACCACCTGCAGGGCAAATGGGAATCTCAGAATCCCAGGATCCCTGAGGTTGGAAAAGCCCTCCCAGCCCATTGAATCCAAGCTGTGCCCCATCCCCACCTTGTCCCCAGCCCAGAGCTCTGAGTGCCACCTCCAGGAGTTCCTGGGACACCTCCAGGGATGGGCACTCCAACCTGGGCAGTTCCAAGGCCTGAGCACCCTTTCCATGGGGAAATTCCTGCTGATTCCACCCTGAGCCTGCCCTGGCCCAGCCTGAGGCCGCTCCCTCTCCTCCTGTTGCTTGCAGCCTGCAGGATGAGCTGTGGGAGGCTACAGGTGCCCAGCACTCCAAGTAAAGGGGTTGAACTGCTGTTTATCCCTTTCCCCCCTATTTGGAGATGAGGTGTTGGTGGTGATTACTCCAGAGAGACAAACTGCCCATCCCCAGAGTGTCACAGCTGCCCAGCCACCCCTGTCACACAGAGGGTGACCACAGGGACACTCAGGGGGTCTCTGGAGTGACAGCTGTGCTGCAGAAATCCTGCAGGGGCTGGGCTTGCATGCCATGAAGATGGATAATTTATCTCTGTGGCTGCATCTCCCCGGGCACACACAGCTCAAATCATTTCCAGCTGTTTGCAGCCAGCTCCCAGTGCCATATCAGGTCACCAGGAAGCTTCCTAAAATAACCAAAGTGTGAGGTGTCAGCACTGAACACATCACCTTTTCAGTCTGATCTATCTCTGCTGCTCTGAGTCACAGTGCACTGACAATGCTATGGAGGCATGGGCAGAAAACTGGCTTTAAAATACAGGAAAATCTTGTCCCAGTTCCAACACAATCCTCCCTCTGGGAAACTAACCAGGCCAGAAAGCTCTTCGGCATCCCTCTGGGATGGCATGCAAAAATTAATCCTGTTGTAACTCTTTCCTGCTTCCCACAGGGTGCCCAGAGCAGCTGTGGCTGCCCCTGGATCCCTGGCAGTGTCCAAGGCCAGGCTGGACATTGGGGACTGGGTCAGCCTGGGGTGTCCCTGCCATGGCAGGGGTGGGATGGGTGGTTCTTGGTCCCTTCCCATTCCAAGCACCCTGTGACTGGGACTGTGCCAGTGGCCAGGAATAGTTTGTGTCACTCTGGATGGGCTTTAAGGTTCCATCCAACTCCAAATAATTTGTGATTCTGGTATTACCTTCTGGCCCCTGCACCCTTCCCCACATCCCCCAAGGATCCCATCCCTGAGAAGTCCCCCTGTGGACTCCAGAGTTATCTCCACCTTCAAGGAAGAGAGGGTTTTTACCCCAAAACAGCCCCAGGGGAAGCCCAGTGTGTGTCACAGCCCAGCTGTCCCTGCTGCACAGCACCACAGGACACCAGGCATCAGAGATCAGCTTATACCAGGAGTTTTAGGATAAGTGGTGGGATTTTGGGTGGATTTGTCTGCCTGGCCAAGCGAGACATTTAATTTTAGAAGCGCTTATCTGGCAGCACTGGTGCTCTCCAAGGAGAACAGCTGCCCACTGAGCCCTGCAGGGCAGTGCTGCAAACAGGGGCTCAGAATCACAGACTGGCCTGGCTTGGACCCCAGTGGTCACCCTGCTCCAGCCCCTGCCATGGGACACCTCCCAGGGACACCTCTGGAGGCCTGCACACCTCTGGCTCATTAATTGGCTTCACTCTTATTACTCTTTAACTGTCTCAGTTAAATCAGACAGGTGTTTCTGGCTATTATTACTGAGTTTATTTCAGTTATTAAAGTGTTCTTATCTGTACTCATTTTTGGTACAATTCCCCTCCAGGAGAGGGATGGGAATGAGGAAGAGGCTGTGTGGTGTTTGGCTGCAATTTAGGGTTAAACCATGATGTATTGGATTAAAAAACAAAACAGCACTAATTTTGAAGGACATGGTGAAATGAAGAAAAGCTGTCTGCACAGAAATGTCCCAAAGTCCTGGTGTAGTTTAAAAAAAAGCAAACCCCTTAGCAACTTCATGGCAAACCATCTCTTTTCTAGATCTTGACCTCCTAATGCATATTTGTCCAATATCCAGTTTGTTATGGTATATTTTTGTTAAATTCACCAACTGCCTTCCTAATCAGCTTCTAAGTGTTCCTAATAAAGCAAAGTTGCAGCACTTTCACAAAGATAAAATGGTTTAAAAATTACCAAATAGCAACTGCTTTCCAACATTGGAGCTGCATCCTCAAGAGCTGCTTTTTATAACAGTTATGTTTTCTCCTCCAGGTGTTGGTGAGGTTTTGCTTGGGACTGCTTGGGGTTTCTTCTGTGGGGGGAGGTTGGACTTTTGTAAATATTTAATTTTTTTTTATTAGTTATTCTATAAAGACTGAATGCAAAACCAACCCTATGTAAACACACCAAGTATGTGTTTTCCACTTCAGCCCTGAGCACGGGCTGTGTTAAAAAAGATGTGTTTGCACATCTAATGCCTCTGCAGAGTCATTCCAAAAGGGAAGGGAAGGCTCATGGTGAGGTTTGCAGCCTGGCAGCGTGGACTGAGGCAGCTTTCAGAACTGAGGAACTCGACCTGATCCTGCCTCAGCACCGTGCTCTGCTCGGGGCAGCACAGCACTTCAATCCACTCTGCCCCTGGGGCCCTGCAGTGTCCCAGGCCAGGCTGGACACTGGGCTTGGAGCACCCTGGGACAGTGGGAGAGTCCCTGCCCTGGCAGGGGTGGGAAGGGATGGGACTCCAGGTGCCTCCCAACCCAAACCATTCCGCGATTCCACAAAAAGCTGCAAGTAAGAATCACAGAGTCATCTGGGTTGGAAAAGACCCATAAAACCAGGGAGTCCAAGTGTCCCCCAGCATGGCCAAGACCCCCTAACCCATGTCCTCAACACTTTAAATCCCTCAGGGGCGGGGAGTGCAGCACTGCCAGCGCTGGACAGCTCCTTCCAGGAA
>VZRX01020685.1:0-28150 GCA_013398075.1 Notiomystis cincta
ATCCTGGTGGGTGCCTTCCAACTCAGCTCCTTCTACCTTTCTGTGAATTAGTGTATAAATTTCAAATCAGGAATAAGCTAGCTCTTTCCCCACAAATTAAGAAAATTTTTCCCCAGATTAGGAAAACCAATGCAGAAATGTTCATAGCAGAAGTATTTATTTTCTTTTACTCCCCTGAAATACAAAGGTGAGGTTATATGAAGCATCATGTTCATTTTAGTCCTTACTTGCATGAATCCAACTCAGTTATCATTTTTAAAACTACAAATAACTTTTGTTGAAATCAATGAAATTACTTGCTAACAAAAATCTACAGGCAAGAGTGAGAAAGAAGAGTTCCCGGAAAACATATGCATGTGCCTCTCTTTCTGTTGGCTCATGAGAGCCTCCTCAAGCACACATGAATAAATAAGACATCAGGAATTATGTGCTTGGCTTTATTTGTCTTCATCTTTTTCTTTGTCAGTATCACAGCTGTGATCACCCAGAAAAAATCATGTGCGATTTCAACACTGATGTTTCCTATTTATGTACACAGTGCTATTAGAAGGTCACAGGATCACAGGCACCTGTGTATCTCAAAGAAGAAACAAAACCAACTACAAATTTGCAGGGTTTTTTCCTAGTTTGTAATCCAGTCTATTGATTTTCTATAGGAGCAAACAATGCATTTTCAGAAATTGTCTCAAATTGTCTCATCATCAGCATAGCATGCTGTAGGTTTTTTGTTTGTTTGGTTGGTTTGGTTTGGGTTTTTTATGGCTCTCTTGGTTAATTAATATCTTCCACTAAGCCTTTTCTTCCTTCTGATTCTAAGAGTACTATATCAAAATGAGACCAAATAGAAATACTAGGTTTAAACTTCAAAACAGATTATAATCCAGATTATAATTGTATCTTTATGTTATACCTGATATAATAAAAACTCTGGCAAGAAAACAGTTGAGAACATGCAAAGGTAATCTTTAGGTGTGGGGGTTTTATTCTACTTATAAGTTGAGATGTGTTTTAGGACCATCTCCATTGCATGTTATATTGTTTGGTGAGGTTTTTAGTTTACAGCTAAACTGTAAAACTGCATGTTTCTAAATGTAAAACAGTTTCTAAATGGCCACAGAAATGATATGGCAGAGTAATGTAGAGCAGTTTTAATGAAGAGGATAATTCTTGCTCAAATAATCTATCCCTTAGTGGAGTTTTCTTCTGAGAAGATAATTTTTGTGCTGAAATATTACTTATGCTATATTCTTCTATCTTATGCAAGACAATATTATACAATTCTATACTCCATATTTAAAATTCTTAGTGTTTACCACAAAAAGAAAACAATTAACTTTATATCTGCTAATGATAACTTCTAGAGGTATTGATGAGGATGGGTGATACTTGAGTATATCTGACATTTATTGTCTTAAAATTAAGAGTTCAGTGTTTGTAGTTAGACTGTGTTAGAGCAATGAACAACTGTACAAGCAAAAATAAAACATTTGTAGATTATGTAGGACACATTGTTGTTGCTTGATTATGTTTAATATTTCTTCTATTCTTTCCTGATAGAAGTCAAACCCTCCTACATTCTAGTCTTAGATCTTGGCAATTTCCAACAATAAACATATGAGCTCCAGATGCTCACTAAAACTGCAGAAAATTACTGCCAATTCTGTTTGTGCCATTGTTGTGTGAGAGTTCTTTTTCTCCCTGGAGACCTTTCCTCTTCTAATGACTTACAGTATGGACATGAAATGATGTTTCAAGCTACATTTTGCCAAATAAATGTAATCTAAGAACACAATGTGTTTTTCATAAAATATAGCTCTATTTGTATTTTGTTGCTATCCATTTAAAGCTTATCTTTAGATTAGGTCTTTACCATCTTTTCTTTCCTGAAACTGAGGACAATTCTATAAGGCATCTAGGTGACTTCTGACTTAGAAGCACCAGCCTCTTTTTACTTATACAGTTAGATACTCTCAAAGTGGCTATTTCAAAATTCTACAAATCTTTGTATTTGAAATCCACACAGTGTTTCTAGACTGCTGTTCATACACAACAACTAGTTCAATTTGCCAGCAAGTAGAAAACTTTAGCTAAACTCAAAAGGAATTTTTGCGTTTTACTTCATCCACGGAAAGATCAAAATCTTTCAGACTAGTTGCCTGTATCATTATAAAGTTAACAGAGCCAATGGGAGGACTGAGAGAGAAAAGGAGAGAAAAAGAGAAAGAGAGAGATAGAAATCATCCCATCCAAACAGAAATAGAATGGATAGCATGAATCAACTTGCAGGTGTCTTTATCTTTACACTATCTGTGGAAGCAATCTATTTGAACTCTTGAGAACAGATGTATCTTCGGTGTTTCTAATGCCCAGTGAACAGAGCTTTCCCAACAAAATTAGAAATCACAATTTAAGAATTAAAACATGATAATGCAAAATATCTCCGCTGCTTTTTATAAGGGATTAAATGAGCATTATTAAAAACAGGAGGGAGCTGATTGAATTGATTTTCAGAAATTGCCATTTTCTGATTTATGAAATGTGAACTTCGTATCACTTATTGATAGGTTTTTCTCCCTTTGTTTCTTTTTTAATCACATTATAGGAAATATTCTTTCCACATCTAGTTTCTACTTGGAAACAGATTTGATCTAGGAAATATAGGCAACCACAACCCATTTAGTTCCCATTTTCACAGCATTATCAGTGAAATGGAAGAATTTTCCTTCAAGCCCCAGTGGCTCAGACTGAGAATCCTTTAATCTGAAAATAACTACCTCGTGTCATATAGGCATTCAGAGACTACAGCACAATGAATTGGCTACTGTGGAAATTCCTCATGATAAAAAGTAGAAATGGAGACCCTAAATTGATCACATGAGTTTAGTTGATCATGCAGAATTTGAAATACATTGTATGCATCTGGCACTTCACCCTCCAGACATTTTTAAAATATATCCTACTCTCTCCTGTTAGGTAATGAAGTCAAAACTCTGCCTGTTTCCACATCCCTAGGTTTTAGCAGCTAAAGGCTGATCTTGTATTATTAAACCATTTAAAGCTTAAAAGAAAATTCTACCTCTTCTCATCTGTAATTTTGGGGTAAACAACTTTTTGTGTCCAAACACTAACTAGTTCACTTCAAAACTCACAGCAAAGGGAGGAAATTCTCTTTTATTGTTAACACTTTCTAAAATAGGTACCTAATGATAATACCTGTTTATAATTTAAGGTGTACAAAGCATGAATTGACATGCAGAACCCTTGTGCATGAACATCCACTTACTGTGCAGTTTCTTCTTTTAGGCTGCACAGCTGGGTGGTCTGTCTTTGAACTCAGATGCCTTTTTCTAGTATTTCCATTGGGGAAACTATTGTAATTCGTGAGTAAAAAAAACCCAAAACATTTTCATGCCATTTTTTAAAGACTGCATTTTTGCTTCCTCTTAGAAAATGGTGGGGTTTAGCTATTTTAGCAGATGCAATAATTTCAGAGAGCTGTTGTTGCATCAGCTTGTTGTCGCTGTAATACCAGTGGCCCTATTTTTATCCTTGTTACACAGAAGCTGATCAAGATGAGTCATCTCATTTATAATTAGTCCCATGGTGGTCAAGCCTGTGAATGACAGTCTAATTCTACATGACACCAGAGAGTCACAGCTGGAAGGTACTCACTGTAGTTGTGACCTCCAAGTGAAAGAAAATAGTAAAATTGGAGCCTGCCTCCCTCCCTTACCTGGGCACAAGGTTGTTGGTAGTGTTGAGTGCCTCTGGGTTACTGCACACTGCACAGCTACACTGTGTGACCCCTCTGTTCCAAGGAGAAATCACTAGGGTAGAAACCATTTATAGCAGGCACATTCAATCTCCTGCAACCACTGATATGGAGAAGAAAAGGCACCTTGCTTCTAGGTCATGGTGATGAAGGCAGCAGTGTTCTCTTGAGTGAGTGGTTGAGTGTGCTACCTCCATCCTCAGGCACCTGCCAGAGCCATGATGAGCCAAAGAAGTCATGGAAGAAGACTAGAAGAAGAAGAAGCATGACAAAAAAGTCACTCAGATATTCAATTTAATGGCAAAACTGCCATTTTCTTTTACTTTTAGAATTCTTGTTTACTGCTTTAAAATATATTCATTGGTTTGGAAACTTTAAACTTTGGAGGTTTATCCACAGACATCCTGCATATTTCCCATGACTTTCATACAGACTGAATTTTTCATCTTACACTTCCAAAGTTTTAATGACCCTTGCTGTTATTTGGGGTTTTGTTGTCTTTTGTTTGTTTGTTTGTTTGTGTGTTTGTTTATTTGTTTGTTTAATTGTACTCTGCTGTTTTGAATGTAAATATAAAATATTTTGGGACAGGATATAATTCAGAATACATTTGTATTTTAATTATACATCAAACATATAGCTGTTGGAAAAAAAATCTTCTAATCCAGGTGCATCTCTGGTTTCATTTATCCTTTATTTGGTCCTCATGCTTCTTGAGATTTGTATTCAGAATAAGTGAGATATCAGTTTAATGGAATATGCTAAACTTAGACAGTGCTCTATTATTCTGTGCTTTTGCACCTAATTTTTAACACCTTCCCACACATGAGGGGCTGATGCTCCAGGTGACTTGCCTAGACTGTAATTACTATATAGTATTATTCTAGCAGAGAGACTTCAATATTCAGTTGTAGGTTCTCCGTTAATTAAGGCTCCTAGGCTTTTACAGCTTCATGAGCTTCAAGGAATAACACAGAGTAATCAACGTGAATAATAAAATATTAGTCAGATCAAAGAAAGAGATGGCATAAGAATAACTAAAAAGCTTACAGTCAGACAACAGTGACAAAAATTGCCACCACATCCCTGTAGCAGCCCCTAAGTGCACAGATATTTTGTACAAAATGGAACATTTCTGGAAGGAAAGGTTAAGAAATACAGTCTCTCAGAAGTGGAAGAAGTTAATTTGATGTTCTTCAGCTGTGTTTAACCTTTCTCTTCCATTTTAGACAGGTATCTTAACTATAAAGGTGTGGGGAGAGTAGGGATAAAACACTCCAGTTTTGTAAGTGAATTATATGACCTAGAGAATATACTGCATTATTCACTGAAGAGAAATATGTAGAATACCGAATACTTTATCAAGATTATTTGGTCTTGGGTAATTAAGTGTGCTATCATCAATCAGTCTCCAAGATGAAATAACTTAGGTAACTTTACCAGCAGAACTTAGATCTTTAGGACCTTTAAGTATATGAAAAGAATAAATATAAATATTTAAATGTTGTGGATTTTCCTACAGGTTTTTAAACACCTGTTTGTGCTCCTTGATGGAAAAGAAACAGAAAAACCAAAACATGAAACAGGCAAAAAATCCACAACAAACCCTGGACTTCTTTCCTGAGAAAAATTCATCTAGAAAATAATCTATATCTTATGATATTAATTAGTTTATTCTTGTACAGTCTTTCATACTAGTACACTATTGTGAAAGAGTCTGTTGCCAAGAAGCATAAAAAACTGTTTGTTGCCCAGACAACCATTGTAAAGGAAGATTAGGTCGGTGTTCAAGTTGCCATTAAGTTGTCTAAAAAGATTAAAAGTGATTTGTCAAATACATAACTCTGAAATGTTTACTAAAGGAGCTTGTAAAATATTATAATTGCCTGTAATAAGTCAAATTCTTCATAGAAATGTCTCTCTTTTAGTTTAGTTTTCATACCAACAACAGTAACAAAATATCTTACTGCTGCTGAAACTCACTTTGATTTCTAGATATCTTGCTCCCCCACAAAGAACATAGGCTAAAAACTGAGAACATGCTTGGAGAACTAGTGGATTTCATATGAAACTACCATTATTTTTAGCTAATTCATAAGCAAATGCAACTCTAAATTTGATGTTGAAGTTCATTTGGCAAATCCTCTGGATTGTAAGAGTCATGGTAAGCAGCAAGTTTCCTCATCACAGTGGTTTGGCTGAGAACCTTTCTCAACGGGCTTTTTTCCTCATTTTGTTATGAGCCTTCAACTGAGAATGTCATTTGTCCAGCTTAAAAAAATTAATAAAGCCTCCCAAAAAATCAACAACAGCTTCCCAAAGCCACAATTATTCTAGCGAGATTTCATGAAGAGTTTCTTCCCTTTTGTTTTCTTCCAATATTCCTTCAGAGCTCTTCCAGAAAATCGATATGCAAAGAATGCAACTGCAGAATAAAAGACTAGATGGAGGAGGGCTAGAAGTTAAATTGGCCCAATGGAATTCTCTTCATAATTTGTGGATTCTTGATTGGAAACCTGGTTGTTTATGAAAATTGCTTGAAGGTACTGGAGGATTTATTTGGCAACCCTGCTTTTGTACATTTTTTTTTTTTTTGCCATATTTACTGCTTCTAGTTGTTAGTGGGAGGTTGGGTAAGGGTGACAAGAGGATTTTCCTAAGTTCTGATCTTTAGACCTTGAAGTATTTTTGTGTTTTTGCAACCAGACTGGAATACAGGGGGAAAAGCATAACATTTGGTAGGTTCTGTCCCACACAAATTCCAACAGCCTTTATTTTAGGTTCCTATGATTAAATATTCAGTGACCATGCAAACTAATCAAAACTTGCAGCTAAGTCAATATCCTTCGATTTGTTTTTAGCTTTGTTAAATTCTCACATACCAAAACCATTCTTGTGTAACTGTTTGAGACTGCCATTCCTGGCCTACTATTCTGTTTTAAATCAAAGTGTTATCTTCTATTTTTCTATTTGAATAATAAGAGATAAAAACGTTTTTTTAGCTTAAATGATTGCAAAGGAGTTCTGATTTTCTAGAATTGTGTGGATATTTCTGAATAGCAGAACTACTTCATAAGTTTGTGGAAAGACTATATTAGAAACACTGCACTTTAAAGTGGTGTGCTTATTTCAGGGAGCAAAAAGAATGTATATGTATATCTTTAGATTACAGAATCAGTGAGATTAGAAAAGACCTCTGGCATCATGAAGTCCAACCTGTGACCAGACACACCCACGTCAATCAGACCATGCCCACATCCAGTCTTTCCTTAATCATCTTCAGGCACAGTGACTCCACCACCTCCAAAGGGAGCTCCTTTCAATATCTAATCACCCCTTCTGTGAAGAAATTCTTCCTAATCTGCACTTTGAACCTCTCCTGGGGAAGATAAGACTATAACTTCTTGTCTGCCACTTGTTGCCCAGGAGGAGAGACTGACCCCACCTGGCTACAACCTGCCTTCAGGCAGCTGTGGAGAGTGGTCAGTCATGTGGATCTCATACAACGTTGGCTGTGCTTTGTCCAGGGCTTTTTCATGTTGACTTTTTCCTACAGTCAGCATGATAAACAATCAAATTTCTTGCCTAGAAAGAAAACTAGAGAGATGGTGCCACGTCTGAATGAGTCCCTAGCCATTGAGGGACAAATACATAGAAATACATAAGCATTGGCTTTTTCGTTTTGATATGAAAACCATTTGTGAATAGTAATCTGTTTTATATGAATCAATTTTCTTGGACAGTAACAGCAGCAGTTTTTGGTTTATGTCAAGCTAAGCATAATTAAGTTGGTAACTAGTGGCATTCTTCTGATTTTCTCATCCATTCAGAAATTTTCAGATGTTTGTACTAAAGTCTTTAATGTTGGAGCACTAGTGGATCAATTATAGTTAGTGTGCAGTTATATAGCTGTTTTTAGCTTTACTTACTACAAATACAGCAATACCTGCTATTGTTTGTAGTGATAAGAGAAGAGCTTTAAATGATCTAAGAATACTGTAGAAAAGAGGTGTCACACTCTGTTTTCTGTAGAAAGGAATAATAAGTATGTTTACACAATGCTATACACTGCTTTGCTGAGAATAACTAATTTTTTTCTACATCCAAATACAAGTTCAAAACCCATAAGGAATGCCATAATACTAATGCAGAAATCTGCCTAGAATAATATTTCCAGCTCCTTAGGAGAAGTAATTGTTCTGCTGACCTGGTTTAGTCTGCGTCCAGTTACAGAGTTAACTGCTCACAGAGCCCACTGCACCGTGCGACTGAAATTCATGTTTCCTGTAGGCAAAATCAAATGCTTTGGACTCCTTGTCCACGGCCCCTGCCTTCCTCTGTCACTGTGAAATATGCACAGATGATAATGTGGCAGCTAGGATATTTTCTTATGATTTTTTTTAGCTGCCTGCAGCAGGAGTGCACCAAAAGCATTCACCTATTTAAAAGTGTAGAACCCTATGGCAAAGCACACAAAACTAGCATCATGAAGAGGATTCTTTAAAGATGCTAAGCAAACAATTGGGTCTTTGTATTTGGACTCCAGTGACTGAAAAGCCAATGTCTCTGAAACACAGAGGGCAGGGTTATTGACTATTTTTGATTTAACCCATAACTCACAGATCACTATGCAGGCTGTATGTCAACGTCCTTTCAGAGTTTTAAGCATCCTTTTAATGTCTTAAGATCATGCTAAAACTAAAGCATTAATAGTTTTAGTGATTTTATCAAAGTGAAATAAATAATATTTATATTTTTCAGTTTAGACCTGTAAACTGTACCTGCACATGTATGTTCTCAGTGTCATCTTCTATACTTAATATTGGGCTGACAGTAGACTGAGTAAAAAGTTCTAATGTTGTAGGGTATAGAGAATAACTGATTAGTTAAGGTTACCAGGTTTCAGTTTAAATGGACTCTCAGTCATCAAGTCAGGTGCAGGATACTTATTTAGAAATAATTTGGCAGAATTTTTTTCCCTTTATATTGATATTTTTAGAAGATATCTTATAAGAGAAATTCTAGCTTTCTCTGGACTTCCGTGGAATCTTCCTCATCTGAAGTTAATAACTTTTTAGTTTGATATCACAACCCTTTTTTTTTTTCCCCCAAAAAAGCTTTTTTGCAAAGTTTTGCTTTATCCTCCCCTGCTCGTCGCAGTATCTGGTAAATCTTCCTTCCTTTCTCCTTTGTCCTGCAATCAGAACAAAGATTGCAGCCTCTGGTGTTTGTTTTGGTGCTGTGTTTGCTTTCATTACCAGCCTAGCAGGCTTCCAAATTCTTGGATGTGAAAAGTAGAAAGATGGCAGAACTATGTGGAATTGTACATATGAATTGTTCATTCTGCTTGAATGTTTGTGGTTTCTTCCATGTTTCTGCATTGGAGAACAATGCTTAGTTGTTTATTGTGGACATGAAATCTAAGATATACTTTATAATATATGTTTACATCTATAGTTACATTTCATTTTATATTATTTGTATTTATGTTCTTTAAAATTTACAGTATTTTCAATCCATGAGTCCACTTTGGAATTCAGTGCTATCAGGTGCTATCAACGTATTCTGCATGATTCTCATGATCACCGTCTCATTTTCTCTGAATGCTAAATTACAGTGCACAAGATAGTTATGGTAGGAGATGATGAATTTAGCATTTAATTGTTACCTCAGAATACTATGAGTAAGATGTTGCAGAAAGCTGAACTGACTGTTCTAGATGTAAAAACCAAAATTAATCATAAACTTCATAGGCTGGTTAAGGTTGGAATAGAACCCTAAGATGATGGAGTCCATCTGCTGACCTATGCACCACCACTATGCTCATCATTAAACTCAAAGCATATTGTCTTCTTTGCTCCAAGGGAGTCCACAGGATTCAGAACCTTTGCATCTAGTGCTTATTACTGTTATCTTAGTTGTTGCTGGTTTGGTTTCTAGAAAGATTTTTTTTTTTTCACTTACATCTTCTCACATTCCTTTCCTTATTGGTGAAAAAGGGAGAGGTTAAAACCAAAGGGAAGTAGCTACAGGCCCCACCCTGTAAATTGTTTTAAACCAAGACACTGCTCCAATGCTTTACAACCTTTTCTGTGAAGAATTTTTCCCAAATATCCAATCTAAACCTCCCCTGCCCAGCTTGTAGCCATTTTCTCTTGTTCTGTCACTTGTTGCTTGGGAGAACAAACTGATCCCCACCTGGCTACACCCTCCTGTCAGGCATTTATAAAGAATGATAAGGTCACCTCTGAGCCTCCTTTTCTCCAGGCTAAACACCCCCAGCTCCCTCAGCAGCTCCTCACAGCACTTGTGCTCCAGACCCTTTCCCAGCTCTGCCACCCATCTCTGGACTCGCTCCAGCATCTCAAAGTCTGTCTTGCCAGGAGGGGGCCAGGTCTAAACACAATATTTGAGATGTGGCCTCATCAGTGTCCAGCACAGGCAGCCCTGGTCACTGTCCTGGTCCTTCCTGGTCCCCCAGCACACACTGGTTCATGTTCAGTTGCTGCCAACCAGCACCCTCAGGTCTTTTCCCCTTTTCCCCTTTCCAGCCCCAAGCATGTATCTCCACATGGGGGAATTGGTGGGACCCAAGGGCAGAAGCCAGTACTTGACCGAAGTTGATTCTCATGAAATTACCCTCAGCCCGTCTATCCAGCCTCTCTGGAGTCTGGAATGCCTGGACCAAATCTATGGATTCAATCTGGAGATGGCTAAAAGGAAAATAAAAGCTAATTTTTAAAGTATGCACAACATCATTTGATGAAATCGAGCAGAAGAATATACTCAATGGGAAATTCAATCACATTTTGATTAAGACCAAATATTATCAGCTTTGTGGTAAAAAAAAATTCCCCAAAAGAACACAGTTAAGTGTCAAATGATCCAGTCTTTTTCAATAGTATCAGCTTTCCTTTTGTTTGTAAGTTAGATGCTTGAATTAAAATACCTTTGGAAAATAAGAGTGCAGTCTAGTTTAACATGTCCTCACAACTTTTTGAAAATTGTGACTTGCCATTACTCCATATGTATTCATGAAAAGGACTATTAGTGTCATAAAATTTGGAAACAGATCTGAAGCACTGAAGTAGTAAAAATTTACTGTTTTATATCAGCCCAAAAGGTACAGGGGTTATTTGTCCTTCTTGAAGAATGAATGGTTGTGTCAGTTCCTATTACAGTAATACAAAGGTCTGTGTAGATTGTCCAGCTGGCTTTTCTTTTCTGTACTTTTATTTGTATATACTGAATTGCACAAAACCACCTTTGGACAGAACTTCAGTAGCTAAATATTCCTATTCTAAATTTTTCTGATTTATTTATTTTACTCTGAGTGTTTAATTCTATTCTTGAATCCATAAAGCTAAACAAGTCTCACTGAACCTCTAATAGTAATATAGACTACAAACTTGGAGAGTCACTTGCCTGAAATCTCCTGCCTCAGAAACAGGCAATTTTCTTTCTACATGTCAAATATTTATGTTGATTTGTCCTGAAATGTCTTGATGTCAATGTTTATGCTGCTGTGAGTAAAGGACTCAAACATTTTTTCACCCTACAGGGTCTGCATTATTAGCTTGCACATGCAGCCAACAATTTTTTGCATCTCCATAGTAACATCCTTACACTGATACGAGTTTTAGGACCAAGGTTTATAGGTGTACTGACAGAATGTCTAGGGAGTGGTGGAAAATATCAAAATATATTAAGTATGTTAAAAATATTAAGGATACATGCTTTCCTTTTTTTCTTTTTGTTTTCTTTTTCTTTTTTCTTTTTTTCCCTTTTTTTTTCTTTTTTTTTTTTTAGCAGATGTGACAGATGAAGGAGAGTAATTCTGGTAGTTCAGTTAAAGGTGGAAGGATTTGATAACTTCCTTTCCTCTTACATCATGGAGCAACAGCTACAGAAATAAATCAAAGAAACAAACTAAGGAAATGCAAGTCTGCTGGACTGGAAAAAGACCCTTAAACTGCTAAACTCAATTGTCACAATCATTTCAGACAAGCAAGGCCTGAAAGAAATATTTGGGGTGATAGGGAAGGAAGAAGAATCTGATGCCCCCTTCACCTTCTACAAAGTTCCTTCTGCAAAGCCTAAAACCCAGACACATTTGCAAAAAATCCTTGGAAAGTTTCAAATTGCATTGCCACAGTGTGGGTTCGTTTTTCACAAATCTCACAGAAGATGCCACTGCTCCATTTCCTTGTTTAGTTTACTTCCACTGGACTGCACATTTCACAACAAGCTGTCGAAGTTGTAGACAAGGGTCAGGTTGTGGTTCATCCTTTGCAGATGCATGAAATAAACATAACTTCAGGCAGGAGTAAGAGCAATTCAGCATCAGGGAACAAAGAAATGCGCATTTCTTTACAGGATTGGCCAAAAGGTGTAGAATTTCAGCTTTCCCTTCATTCTTTTCTTTTTAACAGAAGTACAGAATTGCCCATTAATCAGATTACAGGAGACCTACCAAAACTTTATTCAGCCATTCAGAATTGAAAGGCAGGTGAGGCCTCTTGCCAATGGTAGCAAACATACAAGTAAAGAAAAATACTTCATTTTAATTAGCAATGTCAGATTTGTAACCCTGCAGTAGTTTCAACATGATTAATTCTGGGTCAGCTTTAAGCATTCTAGAATTATCAGTTCACTGCACCATAAAATAAGCCACTTACAAGTCAGATTTTCAATGTATTATCAGTTTAACAGACCAACAAATTATAAGAATTACTTCCTCTCCGAATTTATTACTTTGTAATTTTTAAGATACCATTCAATACAGCTGAAAATTAATTTTACCACCATTAAGTGAATATTCCCATGGATTCTTTTTTAATTAATCTAAAATTCTTTCTGCTGATCCCTGACTCTGCATTATCAATTAGTACATACATAATAAAGGCACAAACCAGTTAGGATAAAACTTTAGCAACATAAAATGAATAAAAAAATACCATTTTACATGTAGAGTGTGACCAAAAATGCTAATAAAATAATGCTCTTGTGCAGCATTTCTATTGCTACATATTCATCAAAAGAAATACACAAAACTACAGGAAGGATCAGAATTAGCTGGTCCTTTTGTAAAGATTGAACAAGACTTCTCTATGGATATAATGTTTTTGTAAGCCTGTTTCTGTCAAGAAAGCAATTAATAAGTGAGAGGTGTTGTCTGGTTTGGTTTTCTCTGTATATTGGTACTTCCCAAAGTATATTTTTATAGAACCAAAACAATGATATTGGCCCTGAAGCTTAGGATCACAATGAGAATTTTTCTCCTGGTTAAAACCTGGGAAAGACTCTGAATCATGATATGCCAACTTGCTAACGTACAAGAGAGAAGAAGATCATAATGGGAACTTCTCTTCTGAAATACTGAGTGAAATGATTTAGCATGGTACAATATCTCATTCTGATCAATTGCTAAGGATGATCTTTCATTTCATGTCACATGGATCATCAAGGTTTTAACAAGAAAAAATACTAAGTCCAACTCTTAAAGCTATCAGGGAATAAATAGTCAAGTGACAAACTTTGGAGTGTGGGTTAGTGAGAGCATAAGTATCAGCAACCAGAGATCATGGATTTTGACATGTCAATATTTCATAATTTATTATACTAGTGTTAGTACAGCATTGTAGCAGCTTCAGTATTCATTTTTTATTACAAGATTGAGAATGTCTTTAATGAAACAGGCTAAAATATCAGGGTAAATAGAGCTGATGTTCCTTTCAATTTTATTTTTTTTATATTTTCAAAGACAATAATTTTTTTTCATCTGCTCAGCCTCTGGAAATAGTATTAGTTCCAAGAGTTACTGATGGGTCCTGTCAAAACCTGGAGTCTTTGTCACAATAAAGAAAAGGATATAAAATTCTGTTCCTCAATCTTCTTTCACATTAGTTTACAACAATTTCCTTTTCTGCTTTCAGAGCTCTTCAGGCCAGTCACTTCCAATGCAGAATCAAATATTTCTGAAAATTTCCACATGTATTCTTGCATATGGTTCTTCTGATATAGCATGGAATGTTTGATTTTCATCAGATATAGTGCATTTATATTTCTGCCTTCTTCAATGTTAGGTTGCTTGTTAGAAAATAATCTTCAAAGAAAACAAAATATCACCAATTTATCCCAGCCTGAAGACTAATAGCTCATACTGAATAATATGGGAAATTTGACTGCTTACTTATAAGCAATAAAGAGAAGCAGGCTAATAAAATAGATTTCATTAGCTTGGTATTGAAAATTCTGCCACTCAATGTTTTCCGAGTGTAATCCATACATACCCCCACATATTTTATTAATTATGCATATTTAAAATTTTCATTTGTTTATAAGCAGTACATTCAACCTCTCTTTTTATTGACACAGAGTCACAAAGGAGAACATAATTGCTGTAATAATCTCCAACTGAGTACATTGAAAAAAACGTAGTCACATAAAAAAAGCAGTGAATTTTTTCCCGTACTTTAACATTATGTTCAATCATTTACCAGTAGTTCTGGTTAGTTGGAGAAGTCCCAGTTGACTGGAAATTACCAATGTACTGCCCATTTACAAGACAAGTTGGAAGGACAATCCAGGGAATAATGGGCCTTTCAGTTTTATATCTGTGCTGGGGGAGGTCAGTTTATCCTGAGTGCTGTCATGAGGTGTGTGTAGGACAACCAGGGGTTCAGGCAGCCCAAAATAGGTTTATGGAAGGCAGGTCCTCCTTGACCAACCTGATCTCCTTCTAAGACAAAGGGACACACCTAGAGGATGACAGGAAGGCTGTGGATATCTCTACCTAGACAGATCCTAGTATGCCTACCTAGACATATTCTACTCTACCTAGACTTTACCTAGCAAAGTTCCTGAAACTGTTTCAAACAGCATCCTCCTGGAAAAACTAACTGTCCATGGTGGGAATGGATGCACTTTGTCATGGGTTAAAAAGCTGACTGTATGGCTGGGCCCATAGAGTAGTGGTGAATGCAGCTAAAACCAGCTGGAGGTCGGTCACAGTGAGGTTACCCAGGGCTCAGGACTGGTCCAGTACTGTTTGAAATCCTCATGAATAACCTGGTCAGCATCAGGAGGCCACGCCTCGATTCCTGTCTTCAGTTCTGGGCCCCTCACTTCAAATGGACATTAAAGTGCTGGGGCAAGTGCAGAGATGGGCAGCAGACTGTTGTCTGGACACAAGTCTTGTGAAGAACTGCTGAGGGAGCTGGGGCTGTTTAGCCTGGAGAAAAAGAGGACTGGGGGAATATCACTGCTCTCTACAACTGCCACAAAAGAGGGTGTAGCAAGCTGGGGGTTGGTCTCATCTCACATTTCTTAGGTGAAAGGATGATGGTAAATGCCCTTATGTTTCACCAGAGAATGTTAAAATTAGATAGTAGAAAAGAACTTTGCTGAAAGATAGGTTGTGCAATGGAATAAATTGCCTGGGAAACTGGTGGAGCCACTGTCTCTGTAAGTCTTCAGGAGGTGTGTGGATATGGCATTTGGAGACATGTTTTAGGGGTGATTACAGAGGCACTGCATTGGCAGCTGGACTATATGATCTTGCAGGTTTCTTCAACTTTGATGATTCTGTGATTCTGAGACTTTAAGATAAATTAGCTACTGAAAATCATATTGAAGTATGTCTGTGTGTCTGCATAATGTTTTTTTATTTGCTGCCTTCATGTGTATATGAAGTTTGGTTATTTTAATGTCAATACAAAAACTTTTACATTCTAAAGGAAGGAAAAAAACCTTTTACCAAAATAAGAGCTTTTATGTCACCTCCAAAGCTTTTAATTTTCTTACCTGCCACATAAGACAAGCCCAAGTACATCTCTTAATCTATCTGGTAAGTGGCACTGGCTTTTAGAATGAATTTGACCTGCTGCTCAAAGAAAGAGCTTGAAATTATTTTATTCTCTTTGCAGAAATTCAAATAAAACCACTGAAAAAAATGGTTTAAAATGTCTTGGCAGTTAAGAAGAGGTCAATTTTGCATGAAATGTGATCTCACATAGGAAAATATAACTTTCAACCTTTTTAAAGGTATAACCCTGGCATTCTCCTAAGTATCTGCATTTTGGATGGTAAAGGCCTTGCTTTCTATTCAGGATATGTCATACCTGCTGCTCTCTGTAGTGTGTTTACATACAGCTTGTCAGAATAAACCAACTCATTTAACTGCCAGGTGCACTATTTAACACAACAATCACTGTAAGTTCAAACTTGCTTTTGGAAAGAAAAAAATAAGTTCTAGCATTTTTTACTATCTAGTATGAGTATCAAGTGATTTGACAAGGGCTGGTCACGAGACAAATACAGTACAGGTAGAGAAATATTTTGCCCCATGCTTCAACATGCTTCTCCTTGCACAGCCATGATGTTACCATTAAGAAGGATGTGTGGCATGAACAGAAGTGCCCTGGCTGTGCATAATTCTGTGTAGATATAGTTCTTTATTCTGTCATGTTCTGAAATGCATGCTCCTAACACCAGAAACCCTGATCTTGCTGCCTTTTAGAAATCTTTGAGGACAGTCAAATGTTACAGATTCTAAAAAGTCCTGAACACATCAACTCTTTGAAAAGTGCCACACAATCTTTTTATTCTTGCTAGTTATTGTGATTTCTAGCAACTAGAGTC
This sequence comes from Notiomystis cincta, assembly GCA_013398075.1. Lineage (NCBI taxonomy): Eukaryota > Metazoa > Chordata > Aves > Passeriformes > Notiomystidae > Notiomystis > Notiomystis cincta. The sequence continues at coordinate 16,415 of VZRX01020685.1, forward strand.
AACTCAGGTTTGCATTTTCAAGAAATTAAATGACCTCACATAAAACTGCTCCCCCCCTCCCCAAATTACTGCATTGCAATAAATAAGGAGATAAATTCTGTGTTTTATATGTATGCAGAATTCTATGGATAAATACCCACAGTGAATATACTAAACCTGACAATTTTATTCAGGCTTGCTTTATTATTGTAGCTGACAATAGAATTTGTCTTGGAGAAGCAAAGAAAAAGTTGAGAATACCATTTGTGTGTGTCTGTTTACTTTTGACTTTGAATAACTATTATTTTTTTATGTACTTTACATGCAGAAGAGACTTTTAGAAAAGATTACTCTATTAAACACATACTTTCACAGATGGCATATTCTGTAAATATTTAGGCGAATGAAGAATAAAGCTGGTTATTTTTCTCTTGAATTGCCCCCAAGGTTTTTTGTTTGGGTTTTTTGTTAGTTTTTTTCACCAGAACCCTGATCACTTGCAAACAGTTCATACCAGTTGCATAACAAATAAAGCAAAGCTATGGCTGACTGTGGTTTGCAAAGGGTGTGCACAGGAAAGCATTCAGCCTTACAGTTTAATTCAGCATAGGATTTGATTCCACATCAGTGACCACAAGCTGGGTACACTGCTTCATTCAAATTGAGCAATGAAAAGTAAATTATTACAGTGCTTCATATCTGTTCTGGTACCTAGATATGATAGCCTGAACTCTGAGCAAAAGGAAGACTGTAAAATATATTCTTCCATTTTGATTCACACCAAAAATCTGCCTAGCCAAACATTCATTGGACAGGTGCACTGTTCACTGAGTTGAAAACTGGCTGGCTGGCTGGGCTCAAGAATGGAGGTGCATGGAGTTACATCCAGCTGGCAGCTGGCTGCTAGTGGTGTTCCTGGGGGCTCAGTGTTGCAGCCATATCAGTGATCTGGATGTTCAAGCTCTCCCTCAGGTAGTTTGGAGATGCCACCAGTTTTGGTGGGAGTGTTGATCTCCTGAGGGTTGGAAGGCTCTGCAGAGGGATCTGGACAGGCTGGACTGATGGGCTGAGGCCAGCTGGATGAGGTTCAGTAAGGCAAAGAGCTGTGTCCTGCCCTTGGGTCACAACAACTCCAACCAAGCAGGGCTACAGGCTGGGGGCAGAGTGGCCTGAAAGCTGCACAGCAGGAAAGGACCTGGAGGTGCTGGTTGACAGTGGCTGAACACAAACCAGCTGTGCCCAGGTGGCCAAGCAGGCCAAGGGCATCCTTGCCTCCATCAGCAATAGTGTGGCCAGCAGGACCAGGGCAGTGGCCATCCCCCTGTACTGGGCACTGGTGAGGCCACATCTTGAGTCCTGTGTCCAGTTTTGGGCTCCTCCCAACAAGAAAGACATTGAGGGGCTGGAACAAGTCCAGAGAAGGTCAGTGAATCTGGGGTAGCAGCTGAAGGAGCTGGGGGTGTTTAGCCTGGAGAAAAGGAGGTTCAGGGGAGACCTTACTGCTCTCTACAGCTGCCTGAAAGGAGGGTGTAGCCAGCTGAGGGTTGGTCTCTTCTCCCAGGCAAACAGTGACAGAACAGGAGGACACAGGCTTAAGCTGTACCATGGAAGAACAGGAAGAATTTCTTCACTGAAAGGGTGGTTAAATATCAGAATGGACTGCCCAGGGAGTTGGTGATGTTACCATCCTTGGAAATAGTCAAGAAAGGACAGAATGTGGCATTTAGGTCTAGGGCTTAGTGGACATGTTGGTGTTTGGTCAAAGGTTGAACTTGATGATCTTGGAAGCCTTTTTCAACCTTAAGGATTCTATAATTATCTGATTTTGGCTGCATCACTTTTGCCTTAGGAGAGGATATACAACTGGGTTTATGCAGTGTGATATTTCTTCTGTCATATGCTGTTAGTAACCAACAATCTCAGGACTTCCAGAACTATTCATATATTCATGTCTTCATGCTGCAACCCCTCCAAAATTCCTCCCTGGAAATCTGTACATTTCTGCTTCCCCCTTCAATTCAACACAAATTGTTCAATTTCTCTGCCATCTCTCATTTTTATTACAATTTATCCTTGTGGTTTTCCCTTTGATGACTGTGCTTATGCAGCTACTGGCAGCACTGCTTCTGCTGACATAATCTTGTCTCTGTTTATTTCTGAGTTAAAATTGATAGTAGCATGCAGTCAGGAAGATGCATCCTTGGAGGTTACCACTGTGGATGACAGATCTCATTTGATTTCTTCTATATTGTGAAGACAAATCACAATCAGTGATATAATATGCAATGTAAATTCATAGCTTTTTCTTTTGAAACAACTTATTTGGATCCAAACAAGGATGTCAAGGGTCTGTGTTTCCTGGGTGTCAGATTCAGCTAAGGACCCAAGAATGTTACAGCAACCAGTCAATTCCAAAACTCTTGGACAGTGTTTTGCACTTTCTTTCCATGTTGGAAATGCAGACAGTATAGCTTTTTTCAAATAAGTTTTGTAGTTAGTGGGAGATTAGATCAAAGTAAAGTTAGGTCATCCTGCAGCCTTCTCCAATTAATTTACTTTTTCTTGACAAGTTATTAAATCAGTGATTTTTTCTTTGTGAGGTACAAAATTCTAGCTCCTAGAGAGAGTGAATTGGTCCAATGCATGTGCAAGGAAAGAAAATTGATTCCTAGAAAAAGACCACAGTGGGAAGCTAATTTATTCTGAATCTGTGTAGCTGGAATCAAGACAATCTTGTCCAAGTGCTCTTCTGCACATGTACTAGTCGTTCGTGAAAATTAAATTTTTCAGCTTTGTGGAAAAGAATATATCCTTAACACTGGCTTTTCTGTTCTTCACGTAATGAAATAATACTCTGTAGGATACTCTAAATACACTGACATAACCAATGAATTTTTTATAATTCCTAGCTGATTCTCTGTATGGGCTCAAAACAGTTCAGTCATGATTTAAGCAGTGGAGCCCATTCTATACAACTTATGTTATAAATCTTCATGGCCATTTGAAAACAATAATCAGCCAAAGAATTGTTTCCTTTGCATTTTCTTTAAGTTATTTTTTTTTCATTGTTCTAGAAGTCTTTTCAAACTGTTTCCCTTCAATGGTGTTCAAGTTATTTTCTGTCAAATATTTAACATTCCTAATTGGTACATCAGAATGTAGGTGAAATAATCATAAATTTACTAAAAATTGAAGCTTATGGAAATTACATTATCTTCTCACTTAAGTAAATACATGAAGTCTCCAATACTTATGAATAAACCACAAGAGTGATCCATCAGATATTAGACCTATTTTCAGTAATAGAGTTAAATTTTAAAAAGACAAATTGACATTTCCTTATCCCTTGGGAAGAGACTATCACACAACTTCATAACGAGAACAGGTGAAGTTAAGTAGTGGGATTGTCTCTGGTAAAGGGGTTGTGCAGGAGCTGTCAGAATTTGGCCTTATGCGATACTATTTAATAATACTATTTTAATTGTTTAGAAATTTAGTATATGTAAGTAAAATAATCCTTCTTATTGCATAGAAGACATTAAAAACAAATTAAAGAAGTTCAAGTGCGATTTTCCTAAACCAATACATGAAGACAATAAAAGTAAATGGGCAAATTATTATTGCACAAGCCTGTGCAACTGCACAGTGCCTCAAACCTTGTTTGCTTGCAAGTAAAGTAGTACAAGAACTTCCATGCATTTAATTGAAAGTGAAACCACAGTGTTTACTATTTACATTACACATTATGTACCCACCAAACTTTGATTATTAATTATAGCATTTCTTTTATTTTATATTTTTTTACTCGGTTCTTCTTGTATAATTTGAAATTCAGATTTTATCCTTTTGAATACGCTTCTCTCTTTGAGAGAAGGGGTTTGATTTGAAGACTAAAATTTATTCTATTTTGATAGCTGGTTCCCCATAATGCAAGGCTGTGGTGAAAGTGACATATTATACATATCATAAGAAGTTAAAGCATCTGTAAAGGTAGAGGATTATGTTGCAGTTTTTTGACAAATACACCAAGTCTTGGGAAATGACTGACATTGTTGACTCTTGACTCTTTTGTTCAGTTTGTGCTGCAAACCTGCTGTTGCTGCAGATTATGTTGCATTACTATATTACATTCACTTTGCTCCTTCTTTTACAGAACTGTGATTTTTTTTCAAGGAAAAGACTGTGTTTGGTTTTTTGTATGGTTTATGGAAAAGCATTGCAAAATTGTATTTCTGATCCCTCATAAGTTCATAAGTATGACAATAACCACACTAATTATTAAAAATGGAATTGTCCAGCAGGTATTGGAACAGGTTGCCCAGGAAAGTAGCTGACTAACCATCCCTGGAACTGTTTAAAAATGTGTGGATGTGGCACTTGACATTGTTTAGTGGTGAACACAGTGCTAACTTGACAGTTGGACTCAATAATCTTTTCCTAAAGATTAACAATCCTGCTTTTTCTTGCTCCTTCATGCAGTGATTTTACCAGTTCCTCTTTGACCAATGACCTGCTTGCTTGGATGGTGGATCTGCATATGCTCTGAAATCTATTCCCTTCAGCTACTTTACCAGATGTGCATACAATATTATACAACAGAAGAACACTGTAGATGTAGAAAAATACCTGCTGATATTAAGGACAGAATTGGAGCAGGAATATTATGTTTTAAAAAAGGCATCAACGTTAGCAAGATGATGAAACTTTCAGTCCTTTAATGCTGTTAAATATCCTAATAAATTCATGCACAAGGACTGGTTTCAGCCATTTGCTTCAAATCACTGTGTATCAAATGGGTTTAACATTTCATCTCTGAAAGACATTATGGTTATTGAATTCTGCAACAATGTAATTATCTATTTCTTTATTTTGTCATCTTTATTTGAAATGGTATCAAACACTACAGCAAAATGAAGCAAAGACATAGGATTTGAATGAGATTTATTTTTCAAATACAAACCTCCCTGGCACTTGCAAGGAGTACCCTGTAGCACAGCCTTGTGAGAATGAAAAATTCTAATGGGCTCACCTCCTCATGCAATAGAAATTGCATTATTAGAGTCCTTGTGAAATTAGGAGTTTCATCTAGTTCTTCATTACAGAAATATTCATATTGCCTTCTTTTATTGCAGTTATTACTGCACAGCTTAGGAAAGTGGTTACATCTTTCTAAAAGGGCACTGCCCCTAGTTAGCAAGAGAGTCTGAGTGAAACACCACAACAAATGCATTTGTACTTGTAGGAATAATTAATGCAGCTGTGGGTCAACTGCAAGGTTCCCCCTATTGTTGCTTAGATTAATTATGCAGTCATTCAGAGTTTATAATAAATCTCAGTATAGACCTAACTGATTAATATGATAGATCAAGAGTATCTTCAGAAGAACCCCTTGTCAGATGACTTAATGAAGGATGTGTAGCTCTTTTTCTCTCTATAATGTGACAGAGGTTTCTCTCAGTTGCTTCAATGTTCTTGAAGCAACAGAAGGAATGTTTAATGTTCGCATTAAATCAATGTTCTTGGCAAGGAGATGGATTCCAAATCATAGAGTCATAGACTCATTAACATTGGAAAAATCAAATCCAGTCATCAACCTAGCACTATGGATTCTTTAAGTGCCATATCCACACATTTTTTTATCATTTTATGAGATGGTTACCACTTCCCCTACTTGCCCTTGTGCAATCTGTTCCAAAGTTTTACAACTCCTTCTGTTAAGAATTTTTTCCTAATATCTAATCTAAACCTCAGCTGAAACAACTCGAGAATATTTTCTCTTGTCTTGTCACTTGGTTCTTGGGAAAAATGACCAACACCCACCTCATTACAACCTCCCTTCAGGAAATTGTACAGAGTGATAAAGTCCTCCTTAAGTCTTCTTTTTTTGAGGCCAAATAACCCCTCTTGTTCAGCTGTTCCTCATAAAGATTTGTGTTTCAGACCCTTCATCAGCTCCATTGCCTTTCTCTGGGCATGCACCAGCACCTCAAAGTCCTTTCTGAAGTGAGGGCTCCAAAACTAAACACAGCACTTCAGGTGCAGCCTCACCAGTGCCCAGCACAGGGGACTGATCACTGATTAATCCTGCTGGCCACACTATTGCTGACACAAGCCAGGATGCTGATGGCTTTCTAGGTCACTTGGGCACACTGCTGGCTCATATGCAGCTGGCTGTCAATCATTATCACCAAGTCCCTTTCTGCTGAGCAGCTCTCAAACCACTCCTCCTCCAACCTGGTCTGCAGATAGACTGAAAGGACTGAAAGTGGCTTGGTGAGCTCTTCTGCCAGTATTTTTGGGTGAATCCCATGACTTTCTGTGGTCTAAGGGGTATAGCAGGTCACTCACCATTGTCTCCTGGATTAAAGGGGCTTCATTCTGCTCCCTGTCTCTGTCTTTCAGCTCAGGGGCTGGATATCTTGATGATAGCTGGTCTTACTTTTAAAGACTGAGGCAAAGAAGATATTGAGTACATCAATCCTTTCCTCTCATGTTTTCCCTGACATCCAATAAAAGATTCTCCTTAGCCCTCCTTTTGTTACTTTTCTAGCCCCATAAGTGGACAGTGAGGTGGACTGAAAACTGACTGCCAGATTCAATGTGTTGATGATTATTGGCAGTGTAACCAACTTCTGCTGTTCTCCATCACCCCCTGAGTTGGTCAACTCAATATGGAAACCTATAAGGGGATTCCTCCTTCACAAGTCCCAGCTGACCATTCCCATTCCTTGTCCTTTGCGTATTTCAGGAGTGACCCATGAAAAACACTGACCAGCTCACCCAGGACTTGGGAGTGCACCCCATGAAGTCCCATGAACCTAAGTGTATCCTATTTCTTCAAATGTTCTCTAACCTGCTCCTCTTCTTAGAGGAAGTTTCCCTTGTTCCAGACAGTCCTTCTCATATTAGGAACCTTAGATTCCCACTAATTGGTCTTACCAGCAGAGATTGAGGCAAAGAGGCATCGAGGACTTCTTTCATGCCTTTTGCCACCAAGAAAATGCAAAATTGCTCTTTTGCTGTAACTAATCAGCTAATATTTTTGACAGTAGCAACTCTGGAAAGCATGTGAAATGAAAAAACAAATATATAGGAAGGAAGAAGAGTATAAGTTAAAAGAATAAATCAAACAACCCTGTTGCAACCAAATGGAGATTTTTCCCTCTTTAAAACATAGAATAACAGTTAGTATTTTAAATGAACTTGCCTATGTATTTCCCCTCTAAATCCTTTCTTAAATATTTTCTTCTGTTATTTGCTTTTTGCCTTTCACTGTATTTTAAAAGCCTCGGTATTTTCAGAATAATTCTGAGCACAAGAGGGGGAAAACAATAAGGTCTATGAAAAATAAAAAAACAGACCTAATTTTTGAGCACACCTCTGAAAGCTGCTGACTATTGCAAGAAGAAGTCAGCCATAAGAATGAAACTTTTTCAAAAAGTCCTATAATGGAAGTAATTTGTTTTGGTTTGAGTGAGTTATGGCCATTTAAATCACCTGTTGAATTGTGAATGTCTCCCTCCATAGGCTGAGTGCATCAGCAGAAAGTGCTGCAGCAGTCACCCACATATTAATTATACATGGAAAAAGGTTTGCCTGTTTTAGCAGTATCAGGAAAGGAGCCTGCAGATTCAGTTCATAGTTTTGCTGAAAGGCAGCAGGAGCAGGCAGTGCTGACTGGGAGTTCAGGGAGGTGAGGGCCAGAGCAAGGCCAGCAGGACAGACCCAGAGGTGGTGGCCAGGTCCAGACAGGAGCCCAGGCCATAAAGCAGTTCTGGGGCAGCTGAGATCAGCACTGGGACCAGGGGCTGATGGAACTGGGAGCCAAAGTGGGGGTCTCTGCCAGGGGCAGGGAGTGCCACAGGAAGGCTGTCGGCTGGTGAAGCCTGCTGGCACTTTCTGGGCACCAACAGTGTCTTCCTTTTCTGTATTTCTGTAAAACTTTTAATATGTAATATTGATCAGCATCTTCATCCACGTGGATGATGTTTCCAAGTGCACCCCAAACAAATTCACAGACAATAAGAAATTGGCCTGATAAGTTTCATATCTTGCTGTTCTCTGCAGGCTGGAGAAGGCATTAGACAGACATCTGATGCAGTTCAACAATGTCCTCTCCCTGGAGGGGAATATTTCTGAGGACCAGAAACAGATTTTATTGAGCTTTGGCCCTCACACCACCTGGCACTTGCTAAATGAAATTTCAGTAGACAGCTATGTTTTGAATAAATTCCTAGAGTACACCTCTGAAGCCCCCAGAAATCTCTAAACATTGCTCTTTCTCTTGTATTTAGTCACAATCTGCATGAGGGGAGGTTTACATTGGATGTTAGGAGAGATTTCTTCACAATAAGAGTGGTTAAACATTGGAATGGGCTGTCCAGAGAGGTGATGTTTAGGAAAAGACTGGATGTGGCACTTAGTGGTCTAATCAACAAAGTGGTGTTAGTTCACAGGTTGGACTTGATATCTCAGAGGATTTTTCCAACATAACTGATTCTGTGAAATAATTTAAATTTTCAGTCAAAAAAGAAAAATACTTCCCCCCCCAGTAAATTGGTAATGAACTGTATTGTCAGTCAAAGCCTGCCCAGGTGTTTTGTCAAGTTTTATTACTGATCAGAATCTCAGAATCAATTCAACCAGTTCCACAGCAAGAAATTATTATGAAAGAGAGGCTTCTAAAGATTTTTTAGTGCTTGAAGACATAACAACCTCCAAATACCTTCAAAAAAATTGCCTTTGTCCTATCAACAATACTTCTCTTTAGATAAACTACTGCTTATACATAGTGCAATGTGAGTAAAATCCCAGTTGCAATGTCTGACATCTGATTGCAACAGCTTGTTTGCTTTAATTAAGAACAGAATTTGTTTACAGCACAAACAGTGATGAAATCACAGTGAGATCCATAAGTTTAAATTTATTAGGCATTCTCTGGGTTTTGCTGCAATTTAGATTTTTAATGGAATTCCAGTTTTAGAAAGTCCTATGCAGTATGTCCTTTTCTACTTCACATAGGGTACCTCCTACTTGTTTCATATCAGTTAATAGCTGAGATTCATTCTTGGCATAAGAGACTAACCAGCAAGAGTCCATGTTTTCATCTTAATTATTCAGATTGTTAAAAGAGTATTATTTTTCATCTTTAGGCTATCACTGCATTTTACAAATCAGGGACAATCAAAACTGATGTTGCAATAAGCAACATGTGAATGCTTCCATTTAAAAGTTTATTTTATAAATTGTCAGATATTTATATTAAATAAAGCATGTGAAATATCATTGGATGTTTCATTAGGTAATTTCTAGAACTACAGAAAAAACTTACTATGGCCAGATTGACAGCTGAAACACATGTGACCTGCTGGAATCATGACATGTTATATTGTATCCAAAACCAACAGATGGTGATAGGAAGCGTACAGCTATTATTTAGGGCCCAAAAAGTTTTGGCTTCATGATTTGTTTGGGAAAGTTAGGCTCTGGGCTAACTAGTAAGGACAGCCTGTATAAAAGTGACATTTTAAAGAGATACTAGCAACATCCAAGCAGATCCAAAATACAGTCCCATAACAGCTGATGCAATCCACACAGCACCATGCATGCTGAACTCCTGTCTGCCTAAAATCAGAAGACAAATAGACAAGTAATTTGTTTAAAGCTGTGACTTTATTTCCAGCGAGACAAGTGTTTTGCACCACCTTAATCAAACATACTGTAACCTACTGAAGAGAATCTCCTAAGAAATACTGGAGAGCTCCTGAAGCATATGAATTAGTGATAGGTCACTTGCTTTCCTCTATATAACCATACTCCCTGTCAGATATTTCCCTGTGTATTGAACTGAACTGAAGCGGTGTTTCTGGATTCACAAATTAGTCCAGATGGCATTTGTTCTAAAATTCAGAAAGCTGAAAATCTTTCCTCCTTTTACTCCTGCATTTCTACAGACCACTGTAGAGAATTGCCAATCCCTCACAGGCACAATACCAAAAGCAGGGACAGAGTACTGAATTAAACAGGTTTAATGTTCTGTGCAATTTAAAAGTTTTAAACATTCAAACTTATTTTTAAGCCCTTTAAACCATAGCACTTCATATCACAGCTTAGTAGTTACTTTAATTTCTTTTTATAGTGTTTTTAAAGAAAAGTGAGGCAAATAAAGTGTGACTGACTATTGGTTAATGCACCAATACCTGCATAAGAATTTTCTGCATGAACATACAGGTATCAAGAGGGAATATTTTCTTTTCTACATAATTTTAAAATCAAATTATATGTATTTATGTGTAGATAAACATAAAAATGTACAATATAATTGGAGGTTTTGGCCTGATTTATAGCCTTGACTATCAAAGTTTCTAAATCACTGGAAAATAAGTTTGTAAAACTTATCTATTGCATCCTTGACAAAATGATCAACAATAAGATATGGAAGAATAAACAGATGTTAGAAGAAAATTCCTTTAAACAAGTGTTAAAATTGTGATCATCTGTCCAGCTGGAAAAGCAAGGAAGCCAAATTAAACCAGACAGAAATACCTTGTAAAAGCAAAAGTAAAAAAACTCCAGGAGTGAGGCTATGATAATGCTGGTGTTAATCAGAGACATTAAACAATTAATAACATGTCAGAAAGAACGGACATTGGAGTTGTAAGGCACAGCTAGAAATACAAAAAATCAGTCAGTTTTTAGATTTCACTGATAGCAGCTACATGTATGATTAGCTCGATTAAAACCCTTCATATTATGGACATGACTCTCTGGGTAGGTAGAGCAATTCACCTAGCTACTGACTGGGGGTGTTCCTTTGGCAGGACCTCCCAGTGCAGGACTTTTGGGTGGTCCACGGTACTCACCTCTGCCAATGTCTACAGATGTTGCATTTTGGATGTTGGAAGTTACACCCCTGCTTATCTCTTATGGAGTGATTTTCCATAAGCTCATCTAATGCATGCTTCAATCTGGTGATACCTCATGAAAAACTTAATTAAAAATCCAGAACTTTCTTAGGTGCTGTGTACCGTTTTAAACTGATTTTCTTCTAGTTTCAATGACTGAACCTTAGTTATTGTAAAAGTTGGCAGGTGTCACTCACCTTATCTGCTTTCATGATTCAGTAAACCTTGGTCATACGTGTTATGATCATATATAGGTTATGCTCTGCCTAAAAAAAGAATACAAATATTTTCAATAATATCTTACCAGGCAGTTTTTTCACCCTGAGGTTATTTTAGTTTTTCTCTGTACATTTCTATATACACTAAGTCCTTCTTCAGATGCAGAAATAAGAGCTAAAGAGAGTACTTAAAATGCTGGTGCAGCAAGGGCTTTAATAGAGCAAAATGGTGTTCTCTGTCTTGTTCTCCATACCGTTCCCAGTGATGCACAATATTTTCTGGGCTTTTTTTTTGTCTGCTGCTNTAATAGAGCAAAATGGTGTTCTCTGTCTTGTTCTCCATACCGTTCCCAGTGATGCACAATATATTCTGGGCTTTTTTTGTCTGCTGCTGAATGTGAATCCATGTTTTTCAGATATGTCAATCTATAGGGACATGAAGACTAATATCCAGTGTACATTTAATTCAGGTAGGTTATTAAGAAACCATTTTTAAGGCAATACTTCATATGTTTTGCAACTGACAGGTGTCTGGATTTTTGATCACTGTCAGAGACTTTAAACTGGAGTATTAGAAAGTATGACACTACAATTATCTCCTGACTGTAACTATTACTTTGTACTGATTTTTCATA
>VZRX01020686.1:0-21307 GCA_013398075.1 Notiomystis cincta
GTATGTATGTATGTATGTATTTGGAAGGTGTGGGATTTAGGCATGATATAGATGGCATAGAATAAGGGGTAGATAATGTCCTAGTCGTGACCAGGACAGGGTTAATTTTTGCAATAACCAGGAGGGGAATGGCTGGGACACAGAGGTTATTCTATACCACCTCATTTCATTTTTTGAGGGTGGGGATGGGCTTCCTTCCTTCCAGTTTGGGATGGCATGGTGGAAGGAGTAGTTTGGCATTGTTGGGGTTTCTGTGGGGGAGAGGTTTGAGCAATCGTATGTAACTCATTAATTTTTGTTGTTTGTTTTTCTTTTTTTTCTGTTCTTAGTAATGTTGCTGTTACTGTTCGTTGTCTTATTTCACTGCTGTTTTCAGTAAATTGTTTTTATCTCAGTCCATGATCTTTACCTTTTGTGCCACTTCTCTTCAGCCTTTTGCTAGGGAGAAGGGGAGGGGCTGTGGCTGAGTGGCATGTGGTTTGAAGTTTCAGTGGGAACATTGAATTGGGGAATACCATTCATAAACCATGACAGTGTCCTTTGTATCAGATTATTTTTTTTTTAATCTTCCCTCCCCATTCAGTTCTGTATATTGTTCTTTTGTTCTTTCACTGAAAAATGGAGAAATAGTTTTAAATATACTATTATAAATTGGCATACTCTGAAAGTTTGAGACAGTTTCAAATTTAAGGATGTTTTGTTACTTTTTGAAGGACTGTTGGTGCCTAAGGAAATTGAACAGATCACAACAGAAATCAGTCTGAGATGAATTCAGTATCTCTCAAATGAAATTTTAGAATGAAAAAAGAGCATGTAGCTTTTCAGTATTGCATCATTTTAAAAGACATAATCTTCCTTAATCTCATGGTATTGTTTGAGATAATTCTGAGCAAACCAGTGTCTTTTTCAGCATTTCAGTATTTCCTAAAAAAAGACTTCACTTCAGTTTTGAATTTTTTTTTTATTATGTCTAAGCAAAAACTTCAGTGGTATCAGACAAAAATAATGATCTGTAAGATGCTCCACCTCCAGTTCCTAAAGGTTTAATTACTTGAAATGCATGCTTGTTTGTTTGTTTGTTTTAAAAAGGGAAATAAAATATCCTTTCTTGTCTTAGCTTTAGGGAATTTGTTAACACAGTGTGAATAGCATGTGGTAATACAGACCAGATGCAGCTATTGAAAAGCTGTGCCTACATCTGCAAATGCATATAGGAATTTTCCAGCACATTACAGAGTGGTTTACATTAATTCTTGATTATGGCATCAAAAGGTAGTGGAGTCAGAATTCAAAGTTATGCTTAGATTTCATTGAAAGCTTACTATGCATACTAAACATTAAGATATTTTCAGTCTATGGATATAGATGTAAAATATTACTGATTGTAACAGAGGACAGATTTTCATAAAAAAATTACAATTCTCTCTAAGTCAGTTCTTTAAGACTAAAATTAAGTTAATTTTAAATTAATTTTAATTTTTAATTATTTAATTTTAAATTAATCTAAGTTAAATCCAAGGCTGGTACTTTGAATTACAAAGTAGAAAGAAGGAGGATCTCCTCTTATTCAGCATTTTCGTAAACGTAAAAGACAGTACATTTTGAATAAATCTAGCAACTGTGCAAAGACAAAACTTAAACTGTGGATGTACGTATATAAATTTAAAGAAACACTTTCAAGTCATACAATTAAATGGAATTATTGCATTTACTTTCGTACTAATTCTACATTTTGGAACAAGTTAGTTCTAATATCTCTCATCAGGACTCTCTTAATTCTGTTTCTGTCCATTTTTCGCTTCTGGGCAAACTTGCCTTTTTCATCCTTTATGATGGTGTTTTGCCTTTACAGAGTTGCTTGACATACTGGAGAGTAAGCATTTGTTTATTGACTCAAGCAGTCAAACTGTTACTCATACCTTACCTTTCGGTAGTTAAAGTAGTGAAGTGATGCTGATAGTTGTGTTGAAGGAAGTAGATCCCTTTAATAGTCAGGGGTTTGTACACAATGTTCCTCTTAGTGCATGTAAAGCACTGTCTGAACAAAGAAGCAAATACTTTTACAATATACTATAGGGGATTATCTTAAACAAACAAACAAACAAACAAACAAACAACCTCCTTGCTTTCAGATAAAATAGAGATTACATGCATAGAGAATCTCCCAGCCCTTATAATGGGTTAGGAATATGTGATTTGCATACAGTATACTTGAAAATAAAATGTTTTGGTATATGGGACTGAAATATTTCAGAAGTTGTCCTGTGTGCCATTTATATGGCCAGTGCTGATTAACTCCTGGGATTTAGGATATCATGGAATTTCTATAATAAAGGCTAGATAATAACATCTTATGTTAGATTTTTCAAATTCTGTAGTGAGAAGGATTTCATAACTATGTTTTAATCCCAACTTTCAGAAGCATCCCTCATAAGCTCCTACATCTTTCTTGCATTATTTTATTTGAATAACTGTATGTTCTTCAATGATTTGGCTTTTTCTGTCTAGGATGCTTTTCTTATTCTGACTTTAATAAAAGTGATACTTGTTTTCTTTTTAATGTGTTTCAGTAATATCTGCTTTATCATAAAATCCTGTTATAATCAGGATAGTATAACAGAATTTTCACTCCTGTGACTAAGGTTGCCAAAATTTTTACGTATTCCTGTAAGAATGCTGAGTGGCTTTACAGTGGCTTTACAGTGGCTAGTATTACAGTAGACTCAGAGAATTAGTAGGCAAACTATCCATAGGTTTAGTCTAAGGGAAGCTGGTGTTAGAGAGTAGGTATAGTGTTCACTTCTAGCTATGGAAATTCATAGCAGATGCTTTTGTAGAGTTCCGTGTTCTAGCCAAGGTGTCAAAACTACTATCAACTTCCTCCAGTAATTTAAAATAAGATCCTGTCATCACTAGAGCAGGTTTTTTACAGGTTCTAAAATAGATATAATCAGCTTGTAGGCTTGCTTTGAAAAAGGTCTCATATTCTTCAGTTATTTTGAAATGGATGTGCTGAAATTCATTAATTTGGTAGGGAAGAAGTCTGTATACAGGTCAGCATTTCAATATTGTACTGCTGGATACTGTGATTCTGGCTCATAGCCTACTGATAGGTGACTGATAATGATGAAAATTGTGATTATTTTTTTACATATCTAGAAGTATTCTGCCTTGGGCCTGTGTAATTTTAAAGGATTGAATAATGCATACCCTGCTTGTTTCAACATCAGAGATGTCTACAATAAATTGTGTTGTGTCTGCTTCAATTAGCAACTAATATATACACACACATTTTTTCAGAATTTTAAGAAAATACTTGCTGACATAAGATGTTTCTCTGTCTTTCTAGATGAAGTGTTATCACAAAAAATACAGGTCAGCTACTCGTGATGTGATTTTTCGCCTTCAGTTTCACACTGGAGCTATTCAAGGACATGGCTTGGTGTTTGGCAAAGAAGATTTGGACAATGCCAACAAAGGTACTTGTCTTCTGTGGTTGGTTGGATGTGTATATGTGTGGGCATGCAAGCATGTACATGTGGTGATCTTCTTCAGCACTTATTTTCAAAAGGATTTTTTTTTTCCTTTCTTATTTTTGGGGAAAGGGAGACTGCTTTGAGTTAGTTAAATTACAGCATGTAACACCAGTAAAACCCTTATTAAAAGAAAAGCTCTTCAAGCGAGTTAACTTGTCAGAATAATTCAGATAATACTACCTGGTCCTTATCACCTTCTCTCACATTTATAAAAACAATAGACATTCATTTAAATGGTGACTCTCCATTACCATTGAAGGAAATAAGATGAGATAAATTTTTCCCTTTTCTGGCTAGTGAAAACAGTCATAAAGTCTGATAATATGTTTGTGACAGTCTGAGTCTTTTAATGTGCTTCAGAATGTCAAAGAATGGACACAAAGTTTTCAGACTCACTTGAAAATGTATTGTACTAGTCCTTGTGTTTTCCAAATCATATTGTCAGTTTTATTATGTTTATATGGAGGATTGGAACTTCCTCAGCCTATATTACTAGCAAACTAAAATCAAGCATATTTTCCTGAAACATACAACGTAAGGCTACCAAAAGTTTTGTGGTCAAGTATTGTGGTTTAGCCGATACGGGGAACTATTTGAATTTTCCTGGGTGTGTTTTCTTTATAAGCCACATCTGTCTACTGTCTAGAGAGGGGGTTAGGAACTGTACATCTGTTCTAGAAAGTAAGCAAAACTCCAGCTGGCATTTATGTGGTCTTTTCTGGAGAATGTGTGGCACAAAAAATGTGGCTTCTAAAAGCAGATCACTAACTGTGGGAAGGGAAGAGTGATGAGGGTACATGTATAGATAGCTATAGAGAATCTTGATTTCTGAGTGCTCTGAAACTGCTTGCCTGGGAAACATCTTGCTGAAATCCTGTCCTTTGTTCTCAGATGACCGTTTCCCTGATTACAGCAAAGTGGAATTAGTGTTTTCAGGAACTCCAGAGAAAATTCAAGGTGAGCATAGAGAAGCAAAAATATCTTTCATTTGAAAATAAATCATATTGAAATATGCATTTTTTAAAAAAAGGTATTTTTTTCCTTTTTTATTCCATTTCTATTGTAAAAAATCCAAAATTGTACTTTTTCATTATAATATATTAGGTACTGGTTTAAATTTGAAAAAATTAATAAAGACTCTGCATTTATATCAGCATAGAAGATTTTGTTTTAAAGCTATACTAGAACACTTGCTACAACTAGTAGAAAACATTTGTGTATCTGTGTAGAACATGGATAGTAGGTGGTTTGGCTCAGCATAAATGGCAGCAGTGGCCTATCACATGACCTCTTTTGGGTGTTGTCATGATTGATTATGTTTGCAGTATTGAAGTCTTGACTGTCTTCAGTTTAGCATAAAGAGATACAGCTATAGTTTTCTTGGAAATGCTTCTGCTTTGAAGTTGGCTTGTAGGATATTCTGCATGCTTCCAAACTTCTGTTTTAATATGTTTAAGATAATGTGATAATTCTTACTTGCAGTAAGAATTTAAGATTATGAAGAGCATTGCAGTTTAATTCTGTTAATGAATGTGTTCTTAGTTATTTTATGATGTCCCAAAAAATACAGATTCTGCCTAAGACTGATTGAAAATCAAATACTTTTAACTGTCTGTCTCATATATATTCCTATTCAGTGTCCTCACTGTCCTGCAAATTGCATGTTTCCCTCCTTTTTCTTCCATGAGTTTGATAATTTAGAAAATTACCGCTGCAGTCACTAAGAAGTTGGATTCTGTCCAACTGAGCACAAAAATCTCACTTAGCCTGTTTGAAAGCCATAAACCCCTCCAGTTTTACAAATTAATTTGTCCAGCTTGTTCTAAATGTTTCTGGATAGTAAGTGCTTGAAGACAGGCCAGTTGACATGACTAAAAAAGGACCAAGAGTTTTTTTAAGTTTCCTTTCCTTAGATAACAAGAGGTGTGGATTTTTTAATAGGCTTCAAGCTGTTGGAAAGTACGACCCTAAGTAATTGGATATCTGTATTCAGTTGCTGTCTGGGGAGTTAACTGGCTAGGAAGAGCAGCTCACCTTTGTTACTGAACAAGTTGTATTTCTTTGAGAAGGAGTCTATGCAGCAATCTGGGAAGACATTGAAAAATTCTTTAACTTTAGCACAATAGTATATGATCCCTATATTTGTGATTAATGCTGAGTTTTGCACCATACAATGCTTAATACAAATACCAGAGATTAATGTGACGTTGTGTTAATTCTCTACATCTATGACTACCAAGTCTTGTGCCAGCTAATGCTTCCTTATTTACTTATATTAGTGATTAACATGTACTAGTAGAGATCTAAGTTTTGAGAACAAGGATCATGTATCAGAACAAAGAATGATAAGAGAAGTACATTATGACATCACCACATGTTTGAAATACTCTCAAAGAGAAAAGATTAATCAGAAAATCTGGAACCATATCCAAGTAAGTCTGCAGAAATAATTAGCATATATGCATGTATTCAGGAAATGTGATGAATATGTATTTGTTTCAGGAATATAACCTGGTCTGTTAGGTTCTTGGGGGTATGTGCTTTGAGGAGAAGTCCCCCTGCTGCCAGCACTGCTAATAATGTTGGCTTTCTAACCTATGAATTGGTTGGAGAGTTTATTTCTCAGTTTTTTGTGACACCTTGAAATACTTAGTTACAATTTCTACAAAATTACTTTTCCACACCTGAAAATAGTATAGAATTATAGAATGACTACAGGGTATCTCTAGTCCATCCTCCTGCTGAAACCAGGCTCATTTGTGAGATCAGACCAGTTTGACTAGAGCTTTGTCCAGTCAAATCATGAAAAACTTCAATGACAGAGATGCCACAGCCTCAGTGGATGGGCTATTTAAATGTCTGACTGTCTTCACAGTGGAATTATTTTTTCCTTATATTGACTCTAAACTTACCTAGATTCAAATTTTGCCTGTTTCTTGTCCTTCTGCCTTGCTCCAACCTGTCTGTCTCCTCTATGGCCTTCAGGAGGCTGCTGTCAGATCCTTGTCAAGACCATCTCATTTCCAGACTGAAGAAGCCCTGACCCCTCAGCCTTTCCTCATGGGGAAAGTCTTTCAGTCCTCACCACCCTAGTCATGCTCCCCTGAATTTGCTTCACTTTATTCATATAATTCTTGCATTCTGGAGCTTGAAACTGGATACAGTATTTTAGAACATAATGGTGATATTTTTAAGAAAGAATACAGTTGCCAGGAATATAAGATCCCTGAATATGAAATAATAAATTATATTTAATAATAAATAATAAGTTTAATAATATTTAATAATAAAGTTCATAAATCTGCCTTGTGACAAATGTCATAACAGAAACTCTCTACAGATGGCTTTTTCCAGGCTGCACATAAAGGTACAGGACCTTTCTTGCCCTACTTGTAACTTTCTGTTTTAAAAGTCACAGCATGTGCATAATACTGTTGCTTTAGAAAAATTTACAGTAGGACTTGCTTCTGTAGACACAGCCAAAGGTTTGATAACTGAGGATTTTTTTGTTCCCTAATCTAGATGGAAAAGACAGTCTGTTTGATTTGTATCAGTATGAAAGCTAAGTTCAAGGTCATGAATTCTTGATGCCTGTGTTTTGCTTTTGTATCACTGGACTATGCCTAAATCCCTCACTGTATCCATTTAAAACCTGAACATTATTTAAGGCTTTGTTAGGGGCACAAAAACATGGGTTACTGCTGAAAATTCCAGGTATGTTTGGCAGAGCATACTTAAATGCAGCATAACACATTGAAATCCAGCTCTCTAGTCTCAGATTCTGCAGAGCTGCACCCTGTGGGAACTGGAAGGGCCATGAAGCCACAGTTTTCAGTTCTCCCTATTCATCCTTTGTGATAAATTGCTCTGGTATCAGAATGACAATCTGTATGAATCAGAATGAAATCTGTAACAAAGTCTAATTTTATCATTGCTTTAGAACCATCTCCTTATAGTTACTTATGGTTTCATTCTCAAAAGCACTTTATCATGTCTGACCCTCTAGGTCTGGGTGGATCATCTGTGTTAGTTGTGTTTAGGGATTGATCCAAGTTATCAGCCTACATTGTAATCAAAAGCTCGAGATAAAATTCTCTGAATGATAAATTAAGATTTTTTAAAAAAACTATTTTATTTAAGCTTTCTTCCCCTCTTGTTGCTTCTTACATTTCAGAATAGTGTTGCCATTCAGGGTGCAAATGTCTGTCAGAAGGCTGCATACATACATCTGTGTATGTTTATAATTACTTAGGTGACTGATAATTTTTGGTCTCAAACACGTTTCGTTTTAGGATGTGAACACCTTCAGAATGATCCTGGAGTAATAGTTGATTACAATACATCAGACCCACTAATACGCTGGAATTCCTATGAAAATCTGAGCCCTGATGGGGAAGGTGAGTAATTTTGTCACATTAGACCAAGGCAAAACCTTTTGCAACTCTTCCAGAGTGTTTGAAGGAAGAAAGGAGACCTCATTTGCTTGAAGCTAATGCCATTTTACTGATGTGTGAATTAGCTGTCTACTCTTCCCTATTTAGCATTAGTGGTTCTAATTTAGGAAAGAAAACTGTAGTATTTAAGTGAGATCCCTGTCAATACATGAAATTAACTGAGACACAACTGATTCATACAAGTTACTTTATTACTTGTAAATTTGCCTAGACACTTTTTTTTCTTTGTTCAAAGTTTCTAGTTGGAATTCTAATATAGAATTTTAAGAAAAACAAAATTATATGGTGAGTTTGTAGCTTTTGGTTACTATGTTATCTGGATTATTTCAGAAGGTGCACTAGGCTGTTAATAAACAAACAATAAACAATGTGCCTATTTTCATATCTCCCTTCATAAATGTACCTGTTTTCAGTTTTTTTTTAGTTTTTTTTTTCTGTAATCAGATGGCACAAAAAATGAAAACCTCCAGTAGCTGCCTTCAGATTCTGACTCCAGTGTGAATGTTCTCCTGATATTTTGCCTGAGTGAATGCTGTGCTTTTAATGGATGTAGTTTTCATATAAGGACTCAGAATATTACACCTGTGGCTGCACACCTCAGTGCATATGTAAGACTGAGTTGTTGCAAGTAAAAACATGAGATAAGGTATTGAATAGATGCCAAAGTTCTGGTTTTACAGCTCATGTGTTATCAAATGGGAAACACATGAAGCTAGGATACTTAATTAGCTGCTCTCTAGGTTCAATTTCAATTGACTTTTGTAATTTGGATTTAGCATTGACCATCTAATGACCACATCAGTGAGGGCAGACGTTTACCAGGACCTTGACCTTTTTCCACTGCCTCACTCTTGTAGTAGAAGTATTTCCTAATATATAGCAGACTCCAATCTGCAGAAAAGTGGGGGAATGGAGATGGTGGAAAGAGAAGTCATTGCATGCAGCAGGTAGAGCACTCCATAGGGAGTCATCAGAGTTAGAAGAGACTGTGCAGTGTTTTTTAGGAGTAACATCAGAGAGACTGAATCTTGACTGGAGGTCATGTCTTAATTCCTACCCATGATGTTTCCATATAATTTACAATTCTTTTCCGTTCCTCCCCCTGCCATCATTTCCCCCTTCCTTTGTATATACCTAGCCCTCAACAAGCAATGCATTAATGTCAAATATTTTTTAATTGCTGAGATTGATTGGCTAGATGGATTTGACCTTCCCATCCTCATGCATTGCATTGTACGTAACTACAACAGTACAGGAAGTTGAAAGCAAAGATAAATGTGCAGGCAGCACTCTGTTGGAAGATACAGAACTGTGTGCTGGTCATGTCTTCGATAAGAGTTGGTCAGAGACCATTCACAAGTACAATTAGCTTGTTTGCCTGCTGTTCAGAAGCAATCTGTGTCATTTAATAGGTTTTTATGTCTAATTTGTGTGCAGGCTACTTTTTCAATTATCCAAGATAGAACAGAAATATGATGTGATAGTACAGATACTGAGAATTTCATTGTACATCTGCAAAACAAAAAATCACTTGAGTTTAGCTAGAAAATATACTATAAGAATAGATGTATGCAGTTATTCTTTTGTCAAGTAAATATTTATGAGGCAGACTGTTACCCTATGTTATTTAATAAGGGAATTGCAGAGCTGTGTCTCTGCATAGGCTGGGAAAAAGATCACGAGGAGCTAAAGCACATAAACAGGCAACAGCTGCATTTTTCTCTTAAGAATGGGGTCTTTACTTAACACAAGTCTGAGCTTAGTCTGCTGCTTAAATTATATATAATGTAGTTAGGTCATCTTTTCTCTGAGATTTTTAAATACCAGGACAAGCCTCTCTTTATGATTTGTTCAGAGGTTCAGTATCATGCTTGTGCATTAAAAACGTATATTGTGTCCTAGTTTTCACTACAGGTGAGAGACCATTAAGAGGAGATGCTGATTTCACATACAGAATGTGATCAAAGTCAAAAACCTTAGAATATGAGGCCTTTAGCTATAATCCTGAAGTCTGAGAGAGAATCTTTTCTGTACTTCAGAAAATATTAAGGTGCAATACATGGTACATTTGAAAGTGCTTAACAGTGGTGGTATGTTTAAGGTGCAGGGAAGTCTCATAGAGAGCACCTTCTTCAGTTCTACTTTACATCAAGTTAAACCCCTAGCCTATGTAGGAGCTGGTCTTCATGGTTTTACTTGAACTCATTTTCCCACAGGAATTTCAGTAGGAATAGTATGAGATGATAGTATGACAGATAATTATGTTACAGTTATACACCTTTTTGTTAATTTCAAAAAATGTGGGCCTATGAAATTCCTTACCAAGGTGGTCAGGAAAGCTACAGCAGAGCCTTGTGAACACTAGTTGTTTTGTAGGTATATATGTGTGGAATGTGTATTTCCAAGTTCCTGTGTTAAAATAGAAATTAGAAGTGAACAAGAGAGTAGTATCTCTTTTGAAATGGTACAACTATTTGGCTGTATTACCAAAAAAACAAAAGATGGGAAGACATGATAAAAGAAAAATATAGCAAAAGGTTCTTGATTTACTGGCATGATGCAGTATTACGGACATAAACAATTGCCTTTTAAATTATTTTGAACCCTTTGTTAATAAGATTGTGTATCTGAATTTAGTTCCTTATCCTTCATTCTTATTCTTGAGGAATTTTGACAATTGGACAGCAATAAATTATTTGCATTTCTTCTTATAAATACTGTTTCTTTTCAGATCCCTTGGGAAGTGGTCCTCCATAATAGATACAACTTATATTAAGTTCCTAATTTTCAATTTATATCAGATTTCCTCCTCCTTGAGCGGTACATTAGCACAGAGGACTTCTGTTACACTGATTTTAAAGTATGCAATTAAGTGTAGTATTTGGAACGAGAAGAATCAGATCTTCCTACTGCCATGGAGAAGTCTGACATAGTTGCCATTGCTTTTCCTGTGGTTTTGAAGTCAGGAACAACTTTTGTGATAGAAAGGAACAGAAATTACTTTTGATCTTTCTGAGCACTCTTATTTTTTTCTTTAATATATCACTTACTATACAATAAATGTGCATGGATTTACAAAAGGTTGTTCATTTGCTGCAAAATAGCAAGATATAATACCTGTGACCACACATGTATAGTATCTTCCAAAATCATTCTGTAATACGAAATGACAAATAGTATTGAAAAAAGCTCCCCTCACCCCACACCAGAGGGATTGAGGTAAATGATAAAGGTTTGACTTGTCTTTTGTTGAGGTGTTTTTTTTTAATTCTCAGTGATAATTTCCATGATTATTACTTGGTATAGTGCATAAGAGATACTGTTCTTAAACACTTCTCTCCTGCTGAAAATGCAGGCCTTTTTTGAATAGGAGCCATCAGTTTCTGCTAGTGGATCCTGGTCAAAGCCTGGGCTCTGAGGTGTTCTGAAAATTAAATCAGATTTTAAAAAGAGATTAAAATAAAAAGATATTAAAATAATATATGTTGTTAAAGAACATAAACTTGTAATAGAATAAGTGAATTATTTGAAGAACAGATGAATGCTACTCCTTTTGCACTGTCTGACTGCTTTATATCAGGTCTATTCTTAGTATCCTGATAGCACGCTAAAATTATTCTAGCGAGAAAATGCCATTTGCAGTGTGGCAGTCAGATGCTTGAGATACAAGATTAATTTATTTTTTTTTAATAAAGAAAACTGGTAATCCCAAATTTCATTGTTGACCTAAATAATATTTGTTTTGGTTCGACTGAATTCAGTGGATTGGCAACAGAAATACACATGATTCTTGTTCAGTGTTCCATTGTAAGACATTTCACTTATTTTAACAACTGCTAAATCCCTCTGCACTCTTTCGTCTTCCAGCTCTACAGCCTGTGGGAAGAGAAGCACATGTGCACATGCTAGAATTGCTTAAAATGACAAATGAAGGACTTTAATTTAATCTTTACAAAGCAGATCCTTAAGTTTCTTTCTCAACAAACCCTTGCTATTTGTTTCCTAGCAAAGTACATTTGCTTGCTCAGTGGCGTTTGACAATTAGAACAGAAACAGCTTTGGCAAAAAAAAATTGTGTTTTTAATTCATGTAGGATAGAGCTGAGCAAATCCAAGTTCCTGTATCTCAAGTATTGCTTTCCAAATTTTCTAGTCTTTTGTAACTGTAATCAACAACAATGAGTCAAAATTTGCCAAATATTTATGAATTGGTTTGCTCCTGCTTTTTTCTTCTCATAAAGGAAAGTATCTGAGAAGTATCTCTATGTACACAATAAATGTTTCCATGGAGGCAATAAATAACCAACATTCTGGTATGCACCCATGTCATGTGATGAGATAGGATGTTTGAATTTTACTGAGATTTTTTTGTCCTCTTCAACCCAAAGTAAATAGTTATTCACTAAGGAGGTGACCTCTTATGTTGTTAAACACTTGTTTTTCCCAGAGGGCCCCTTCTATATTGCAAAACTCAAAAGTTGAGGCAAAACTACTTGGTTTTGGTACCTTAACAGGAATGCAGATGACTACCAAAGAAAAGGGCAGCTTTGATGCCATTTCTGATGAGTGAAGCTGAAGAACAAATTCCTAGGGAATAAACATTAATTGCAGGTTTTAGTCACCAGTTGGATGGAGTACTCTTTGAGATGAGGAGAAATTTGGTAGAAGGTAGGGATAAAAAGGTGTCCTCTAACAATGCCCCTCTATTTGACAGTAAAAATAGAAAAGCCTGTAGAAGATAGACAAATTTACATTATAAAATGCTGCCAGTTTGAAACAGTATCTGAAACATTGTGGAGTGTCTGCTTTTAATTGATTTTTCTCTGAGAAAACTTAAGTTTTGAAGTTTTGTATGTTCTTTTCTTTAACAGATACAATTTAAAGTAGTTAGTCCATCTAAGCATGAAGCTGACAAAGAGTTACAGAAAAATTAATATAAAATGGTTTCTTTTGTATATTAACATTGAATGCAAACATAGGATTACAAGGTTTCATTTCTAAGTGTGCAGCAATAGGCAATTCTCTTTTGCTTTCTTCATTAATACAGCATTAATTGTAACAATAGTGTGGCTTAAATTTTTGTTACCTCAATATGTTAGGGAGTAAATATAATTTCACCCAGATGTTTTCAAATTTGTGCTTGATAAGGTAAGATTGATCTGGAATGTATTTTCTCTGGACTCATGCTTTAGGGATTTGGAATTTTTGGTTGTGCTTGTTTTTGTTTTTGTTTTTGGTTTTTTGTTCATTTTTGGTTTTGTTTGGTTGGTTGGTTGGTTTGGTTTTTTGTTTTGTTTTGGGGTTTTTTGGGTTGTTTTGGTGGGGTTTTTTTGTTTGGTTTTGTTTTGTTTTGTTACCAAAAAGAAAATGATTATAGTATTTGGATAGCTCAGATACAAGCCAATAGTTAAGCGCAGCAGAGGGCCAGGCTTTCAAAGGATTTACTGATTCAAAGTTACTTTTTTGTCTCTTTCAGGAATATGTCTTAAGATATACTGAACACTTCATTGAAAGTCTTGAGTGTCTGCTTAAGTGCTGAGCTGAGCTCCAGAACTTGGCCTGTCCAGTTCTGTTGAAAAATAGTTTTTTCCTTTTACCCAAACATATAAGTTATTGATTAGACAGGGTCTGAAGCAAGAAATTATGTGCATTTTACTTAGTGCCCTGAGACAATCACTTTGTTAAGTACCATTTGTCAGTTCTGCTGAGTTTAAACTTACCTCAAATAAAAAGAGAATCTCCCCCAAAATGCTAAGGGCTGAAGAAGAACAGTTATACTTAACCTAAATATTGAAAGTCTCATGTTTGAAGACAAGAAGAGATTAGAACCAGGGTTCCCTAGGCCCCTGGATTTTTTTCCATGAGCCTCCTGCCTCTCACTACCTGTACTTTCCATTTCCACACCCCTTGGTATCAATGTTTTTAACAGTGCATGGGTTTATCTGAAGCACAGGTTGCACCTGTGAAATAGTTCCAAGCTACTGCAGAGCAAATTTTTTGCTTTCAAAATAAAAATGCATTTCAATGTTCTGCAATTTCTTTCTGTCCTGTCTCAATAATATGCAGCATTGTCATCCCAAGGATTTATTCACTAGCCCTTTGTCAAAAGCTTTCATTACACTTCTAAAGCAAAAGACCATAGAGTGAAATTTTAGTGGTTTAATAGCTGTTAATGTGGTTTATGATACATTTAAATATTCTTTGCAGTTCTGTTTTCATTAGACTGTGCAAAAGACCTCTCAGACAGCAGATTCAGATAGTAGCAGGAAGGTAACACAAGTGACTGTGACTATCGTTATCTTAGGGGCCATGTAACATTACCTTTTCAACCAAGTCTATTTATGCCCAGCTTATACGGTTTTTTAATAGGTTTCTATTTATCTTTTAGCATGTGCCTATTTCTTAGTCATGTCAGCTACAATCTATGGTTGTTAATGTTGTTAATTTAAACACTAATGCCCAAATCAGTATCTCTTCCCATGTACAGATATGACAGGAGAAGCTTCCTCACCCAATCTTATAGCCTGTTTAATGGACCAGGTTGAATAAAAAGTTCCAAAAGGAAAGCCTCTGCCACAGGTGTTTTCTCTCCCTGTACCTGCATCCTGAATAACTCTTCCTCCTTCTTTTGAAGGCAGTAGGGCATCTCACCTGCTTAACTTCTTTAGACAGGGAAAAATAACCTTCTTGATGTTATAGGTATTGGATATATTTTAACACCTTGCTTAAAATAGCATGGCAGCATCAGAGATTAAAAGTGTAAGGAGGAAACAATCCAAAATGCCTTAGTACAAATTAGGATTTGGTTCTTTCCTAAAACCAGAAGGAGAAGCAATTAAATCCCCACTCTGTATCTGCACCAAAGCATGCATACACTGAAATACCTTATGTGTCATATATATGTGTTTACTCTAGTAAACAAAGGAAATGTGAATAGAGGGCATTATCAGTCATTATGCCATTTGTACATGATGTAAGAAGTCATAGAATTATTGCATGTGCATGAATGAACTTGAGTTGAGATACCAAATTCCTTATGATTGCCAAATGACAGATCTCTGGGAAGACTTACAGAACAAGAGACAGGCTTTTTTGGGACACCACGAAGCAATAGCAATCCTTTTTCTGGTAAATTCTGAAGTAATCATATTGTTCTGATATGGGGTAATTTCTGTCCTTTCACTGGTCTTTTAACATCATGTTCCTTTCCTTTTTTTGGCTAGACTTCTTTTCTCTCTTGGTCCTGCTTGGTGCGTTCAGGTGGCCACTGCAACACTCCCTTTATAAGATAATGATTTTGTGGAGTTCACCCTTTTCTCCCCATTGGCAAGCATGTTCTGTTGATTAGAAAGGCCTGATGAGTTTCTGAACAAGTTACAGCTTGTTCAAAATGTGGGGGTTTTTTTGTTATGAAGGTGCTTTGGTCAGGAAAGCTTGGTTCTATGGCAAGTGCTGGTTTTTGAAGGAGGACTCTTTCAGCAAATTCATCATTCTGGGATTTATTTGGACTATTTTGTAACTGTCAATTTTTTTCAGTGTCTGGGACACTGGGTAATTGAACAATATGTCTGAAATTCCTGCCATTGTATACTTACTGAAGAACTAAGGACTTTTACTGGAAAGGTTTTTGCAGGAAGCATCTTCTGCAAATAGCGATATGTAGAGAGGTTTTTTATTTCCTTGCATGTGTTTCCAAGATGGTGTTAGTACATGCACAACCACCTCATATATATGCTGTTGGGTTTTTTTCTTGACTTTGGAAAAGAGGATAATAAAAGACTAGCTCTCCTGAATCCCACAGCTTTAGATTTTAATGTCTGAATTTTGAAGAGATGCCTGTTATATTCAATAGTCTGTACAGAGTGAAGCTTAATATTCTGTAGGTGTTTTTTTAGCACTGTAGACCATAGGCATTTCTGATAGTAAATTGTAGTTAAGTAAATTCCTCCAAATCAGGAGATTATATTTTTTAAGTGACAGAAGAATTTTAGCTGTACAAATGACATTAACAGCCTTTAGTGTGGTCAGCTTTAGTGCTTTGCTTGTTTTTTAATGGTAAGGGAAGCTTTACTAAAGATAGTACAATTTGTTATCCATGTATTGATCCCAGAAAGCTGTCCTGGACACCTCTATCCCTGCTCCAAGTGTTTCACTTGTTAAGTATTAAATATTTATCTGTGATTCCTTTTGTTTAAGGCTTAAGTTCTTTGCAAAGATTTTCCTGGACATCAGAAAGCTTTGGATAGGACTGCTAAGCAGTAAGAAGAAAGTGAGAGATGGGGTAGACTGCAGGTCTACCTGCATATTTATCATACTTCCTCTAGATTCTGCTTTCAAACATGGGCAGAGTGTAAATGCTGAAGAAGAGCACTAGTTAGAACTCCTTACAGACTGAATAGATGGAGGAAATTTTCAGTAAGCAGAGGGACCTTTTTTTGACAGAACCCAATCCTATTTCTTACTGTGGACACACTCTCTCAAACTGTGGAAGTAAAAGCTGCATTACTACAGCTCTTTTTTATTGTTTATGCTTTCTCTGCTCTTGGAGTCCCAAGTAGAAGGATCTGTGCAGTTTCTGAGATGTCCTAGAGCAGTGAGCTCTCTCTCCATTAGTATGGGCTAGATACTGTTTTTCTCTGTCTTATTCTGGACCTTGAAGGATGTTACCAAAAACTGTTACCCATTTAAGGAACTTGCTAAACTTCTGAAGCTCATCTAGTGTTCAGTGTCAGGATATTCCCTGAGTTCTTTTCAGTAAATACACATAAAATATTCTTTGTATGAAGAACTTTTGTTGTTTAATCATTTAGGTACAGTATAAGTTTTTCCACTAAATATACATGATTTGTTATGTTAGTATATGCTTGTGTTGAATGTGTGTTGACCATCTTCAATTTTTTTTAACAAGAAGTAAATACTATAATTATTATCATATAAGGTTACCCCATACTGCTTCTACTATTGCTCTATTACTTGAAAGTAAATTACAAATCTTTGGAATCCCTGTGGAAAATCCTTTAAGTTCAATTAGTGAGTTAGAAAATTTAAGAGCTCTGCTAAACATATGTGTACCTGAACTTGCCCTTTTGATATGTGTACTTGTTTAGAAACACAATTTATTGTGCCACAGAGTGGTGGAGCAATTTTATTACAAATGGCAATTATAGAACATGTGGAACTACACGTTCTATACTTAAAAAAAAGGAGTAAATTCTTTATGTTGAGCTTTTAGACAGCCACTTTAAGCCTTTTCACTATGGTTCTGTACAGTTTTCAGCAACTATGTAAAACCATCTGTATTTTTTCGTTAATGACCATAACTAATTTTTGCTGAAAGCCTAGCAGTGTAGTAAGAAAAATGCCATGATTCATGGTGTGTGTGCTGTTTCAGCTGTTAGAATAATCATGAATTCTTAATGTCAGCATTTGGAGTATGCACTTGCAAATTATTGAGGTATTCCTGAAGATGGGCTTTTTTAAAAATAGGAATGAAGGGAAATAGTTTCATGTAGTTTAGTGACTTTGAAATACCCTTAGACTTAGTGTTTTGTACTTGTGCCAATGTTTCTCTACTGTGATGTTATTTTGTTCTTTTGCTGGTTATCCAAGCATAAGGTACTTCAAGTTAAGTCTTTGCTTAAAATAACTGAGAAAATTTTGCAGAAGTAGAATCAAATGACACAATAGCTTCTGTGTATTGGGTAACAGTTATAAATGCATCAGTCTATTCTTTGTACTTTGGATCACGGAACAAGTATTATTTTCTGTTGATCACAGATGGGCAAAAGTGGGATGATCTAAGGATGAGTCTGTGCTGGTTGACTCTGCCTGTGTTCCATACTGGCTGAGCAGCAGCTAGCCTCTGGCCTAGAAGCTTGTACTTTGTGAAGCAGTTTTTTCTTGCTCCAGTGTACTTGTAAAAACATTAAAATACAAATGTGATCCTTTTGACTAGGAAATTCATCTTAGCCTTTGCACAGGTAAAGGTTCTGTGGGGTCTTGGATGTCCTCTTTTCTGCTTCTCAAAAGATTCAAGGTGTAAGGACTTCATGTGATCGCTGTGTTCTGCTTGTTAGCATTTTGCTTACAACAGTCCTATCCATTGTTTTCCTTTCAAAGTGTTTGTTGACTTTCTGTTTTTGTGACAATATGCCTTATTTTCTTCAGCCTCCTTTATTTTTATGTTATCCTCAGGGACTTGAGAAACCTAGCAAACCAAACAGTTTCCTGATGACTTAGGTACTGCTCTTTCACGTTGGAAAACTAGTTTTGTTTAAAATGCAATGCATATATGAATATCAGGTTTGCTTGGGTCAGGTTAAGGGAAAAAGTGATAGATGACTTTATACCTTTTTCCTTCCTTTCTAGTTAAATTCTGTTACCCTCAAATAATAATTTTCTAAAAACTCTTAAAAAACATACTAAATGATTGCCAGATGACTGTTTATGAACCAGAAATTCATCTCACAGCCTTGTGCCAGTTTACCAAATCAGGACCTACTTTTGATGCCATAGTTTGAGAAGTTGCACTAAATGCAGTTTTAGGTCTCCAAATTGTAGAAAGCACCACAACTGGCCAATACCAGGTTCTAAGGTTACATAGATTCACAATCCATATATTTTTTCCCAAATTTTTTGATCAGTTCATTGCGATTGATTTGTTTGTCTGACCCTTCTCTGCCACTCTGCACTAGTCCAGGTATCATTTGTACTTGCAATAAAAGTCAGCATAAAAGCTTTGAAGAGGTGTTATATTGCAGCCTCGCTTACAGAACTCATCTGTATCTGAAGTGGATCAGGCTGGCAAACCCAGCAATCCAGTTGCCCTCAGCTGTGGGAATGTGCACAAAGCCAGAAGTTCCTAGTACTGCAAAAGGTGATGCATCCCAGAAAGCCTGGTACTGATAACAGAGGAACAAAAATGGTTGAGTGATACGATTAGAGAACATCTTTCTAAACACATCCATGGATAGGTTTAACCAGTGGTTATCCCAAAGCATTCTTGTGATGGAGCAGCACCAAGAGCACCATATTGTTCTATATCTAGAACAATAAAATTCGAGCAACATGGTGACCTGTCTGAGTGAATCTGTTTCAGGTAAACTTATCCACAGGATAAGTTAATTCATGCAGTGATGTTATTATGTTGTCTGTGTTTCTTCTGGTAAGTGCAGGTGTCAGTGTTGAGCCTTAGCCTGTGTTCAAGCAATCTCAGTGTTAATGGTCCAAAATCACTAGCATGTACATGCAGTTCAGGCTTACGAAGGAGTGAAAGAGGCCTGTAATTGAAGCAGATGCTGGGATTTTTTCCTCACAGAGAACTAAAATGCAATGAGATTAAAACTAAATTTGCATTTTAAGTGAGACTCATCAGTTTGCATTAGGAGTTTTTAATATACTTCTTTGTTTCTTTTCATATATTTGAGAAAAATGTGGGATGTTTCCAATTTAAAAGCAATTCTACATCATCCCAAAGGAGAGAGCCAGTTCTCTGGTTCTGGAAAAGTACTGCCAACATAACTTGTGTTGTGTGCTTTGTGTCTTTTATCAGAGTCCTGACTTGTTTCATGTGCAACCATTTACTGATTTCCAAGAACAGCAACACTTGAACCAAAAAGTGTGTGCTTTCTGAATTAGGTTTGAACTTAACTTTTAATTCCTGCATAAACAATGAACAGGTATATATATTTTGGGGATACAAAAACCACTTTTATCCTTTGTTCAACTGAGAAGTCATTGAAGTGCTGACAGTCCCTGAAACAGAAAATGAACATTGTCCAGGGGAACAACTGTCTGGTGGGGATGCAGGTGTACATTTGGAATAATGTTTAGAGCAAAAGTTTGTGGGCTGCTCTGTGGTGAAATACAGCTGTTAATAAAGGAGAAACTAATAGGTTCACTTCCCCTAGTTTGAGATGATTCATTCCAAAGACAGAGAAGGTAAAGCCTTCTGGGATCTGGGAGTTTGAGAGCAGCAGCTGCTAGATAAAAATAAGTGTTACTGCTACAGGACTTCAGGAAAGCTTTTCCTGCTTGAGAATTCCGGTAATACACAAATTCTTGAAGATGTGGACAAGCATCTAGCCTGATTGGTCAGTGCAGGAGAACAACTTCTTCTAGCAGCTGTTTATTTTAGGAAAAGTTATGTCAGTGATCTAGAAACTGAAATTCACTGAGCTTTGTTTGGATATTGAAACAGATGGTGAAAAGAACCACTGAACGGGAATAGCTTGTAGACTGAATTACCTCTTCAGCCAACACGTTTCCACTCCTCCTTGGCTACTGTAGTTCAGATTTCATTGAACATGATTGTCTCCTCTGCCTCCTCCCTTGTGTTTACATTTTCATTTGCTTTTTCTGGCTCAAGTCTCATGATTCTTTAGCAAGACTACTTACCTCCAGGAGCAGAAAGAGTGGCTGCAGCTCAGACAGAAGTAGAGACATTTCTGGCCCTTTTAAGCTTGGGGATTTTCTTTGATCTTAACTTTGATTTTCCTATGAGCAGAGTTTTGCTTAGAGAATATTAGTAGATGTAAATGAGACAGTGATTGGCTATTGCAGAAAATTCCTGGTCATGCCTAGTAGAGGGGTAAGTAGCTTTGTTGTGGTTTAAGAGCTAGAAATACAAACCAGATTATTTTCTGTGGATTTTGTAAGAGATACACGGGAAGAGTTTGTAAGCAACAAAGGCCTGTCTTTGTTAGAGAGAGAGAAAGGAAAAGACAAGCACATATAAAAAAATTTAACTTCAAAAGAATGCAGCTCAGGACTTGTCCAGGTTTGCCCGAAGATAAAAATATTTATTTATGAGGTTGATAAAAGATAATCCAGATCTTTTGTAATGTTTCCTGCTGCAGCATGAACAAAGGTACAGTTTGAAAAATTTGTGTATTTGCAGTCATCTTCTTTTTGTTCAGGTGGACTGGATCAGAACAGCTCTTGCTGAATTTGTGTGTATGAGTTTACCTAGCTGGCTTTCATTTGTATGTTTTCCCAAGTGGTGAATGGACAGTGGGTAGCTGTGGTGACAGGTCAAAAGGCTTAAAGAAGTATTTTTAACTCACAAGCCTGCCTTTGAGTATTTGGATTTCGAGGACAGAAGTGCCAGGAGAATGTAGGCTTGGAAGAATGTCACTAAATTTTGTATGTATTAGTTTTCAGGTCCTAATTTTTAAATAAGTTGCTCTTTGTGTATCAGGTATAGGAGTGGAAATACACACATTACCTTTGAGATTTTCAGTTATAAGAGAGTCCCTGATACTGGTATGAGTGTATGTGTGTGTGTGTGTGTGTGTGTGTGTGTGTGTGTGTGTGTGTG
>VZRX01020686.1:21491-77221 GCA_013398075.1 Notiomystis cincta
GTGTGTGTGTATGTGTGTGTGTGTAATTCAGATTCAGCATTGGAATGTTGTTGGGCTTCAGCCTGGGCAGTTCAGAGAGCTGGAACAGCTCCTGGGAAGAGTGGTCAGGTTGAAAGAATTTGGGCCCCTTTGGCTTAGTTAATTAAATTCCAGCATTACTTAGATCACCCCTGTTGTGATTTTGTTTTTTGACAGCTGTGTTACTCCTGCATTTTTCAATGTTGCTTCTCTGGAAAAAATGGTAGCAGGGATTGAATTGTGCATGGACATGAGGTATTGAATTTATAAGGCCTTGGCAGTACCATTACTTAGCAAGGTGTACAGAATGAAATGTTGCACTGCTGTTATATTTTCTCATTTTCTTTTGTCAAAACTTTCCCCCACCTATATGCATAGCTTTACTTTTACTTTTATCACCTTTTTTGGGAAACACATGGATGAGGACCAGGGTAAAGTGAAGTCCAAAAGTCTTTCTAAAATTATGTTTAAGAAACAGGTATAATATGAAATAAAGATGTTATATAATAAAAGAACAACTACAAACCCATGTATTTTGTAGATTTGTAGTATTTGAATAGTTCATTTGTCCTAGTTTTAAGAACAAACAAACCATATATGTATATAGGTTTTACATATTTATGGTTGTATATATTTATAGTTTTTATATATATAGTTTATAGTTTAATAAGACCAAGTGCAAGGCGCTGCACCTGGGTTGGGGCATCCCCCAATATCAGTAGAAGCTAGGTGATGAATAGATCAAGAAGAGCCCTGCTGAGAAGGACTTGTGGGTGCTGGTGGTTGAGAGGCTGAACACAACCCAGCAATGTGCTCTTGCAGCCCAGGAAGCCACCTATGTCCTGGGCTGCATCAAAAGCAGTGTGGGCAGCAAGGCAAGGGAGATGATTCACCCCCTCCACTCTGGCGAGATCCCACCTGCAGTGCTGCATCCAGCTATGGGGTCTCCAGCACAGGAATCAAGACCAGAGGAGGCCACCAAGTTGGTTGGAAGGGTGGATGGATTTCCTTGTCTCCTGTGAGAAAAGGCTGAGAGAATTGGGTTTATTCAGTCTAGAAATGAGAAAAGAAAAAAGGGGTGACCTAATTGCAGCCTTCCAGTACCTGCAGGGAGCCCACAAGAAAGATGGAGAGAGATTATTTACAAGAGGATGTAGTGACAGGACAGGCTTTAAACTGAAGGAGTAGAGATTTAGATGAGATAGAAAGAACAAATAGCAGGTGGAGAGACACTGAAACAGGCAAACCAGAGAATTTTGTGGATGCCCCATCCCTGGAAGTGCTCAGGTTGGATGGGGCTTTGAACAACTTGGTCTAGTGAATGGTGTCCCTGTCCATGGCAGGGGGATTGGAACTAGACGATGTTTAAGGTCCCTTGCAACCCTTGCAAAACTGATCTATGATGATAGTTAAAATTAAAAACTCCAAATTAATCTAAGAATGCTTTTCTTCAACTGTACAGATTACAGAATAATTTTATGTGCAATATACATTTTATTTTCATGATTTGAAGTTGCAAGTTTAAATATCCAGGCTCCTCAGGAACAGCTGGATTTTTGTTTAGCTATGAATTTCATTCTTTCTTATCTGTTTATAATGCAGAGTGGTATTTTTTGGTTCCTAAAAAGGAAGCTATATATTAGAGCAAATTGTCTAGTTGCAAGTAAATTGTTTTGACCCACGATGACAGTTGTTTTCTTGTGAAGTCTAATTATATTGTGTTGATATTTAAATTTAGAGCAAAAATCAGCAGGTTCAAAACTCTTCTGTTTCTCTCTTCATTTGTAGACACAAAATATGGTTATTCAAGTTCTAGCATAAATATCAAAATTAATGTCTGTCAGGCTCACCATCCTACTTGTGATCAATGAGACCTCTGTTTGAGAAGCCATTATTTCAAGAAATTGCTTTAGGGATTTTTGAAACTTGGTAGTGGACCAGACTTTCAGCATTGACATCCTTTTCCCTAAAATGGTCTCCCGGCACTGACGTGGGGTGCCCTGGCCCTGGGACTGCCTCAGTCTTTGTGCTGCTGACAGAGTTTGCAAAATTCATTCTGAAACAGTTTCTGATTGTGAAATTCAGCTTTTTGAGCTGTTATTTTTGTGAGCCCAGAAAAACCTACCTACTCTGACAAAGTGGAGCCTCTGCCTTGAGCAAAAGCCACCAGGCAAAAGAGAACCTGGCTGGGGGGGCTCTGACTTTTTAAAGAAACCGTGGCAACCCCTAGTCCTGTTTCCAGCCAGGGAGCTAGGTCTTAAAAAGACAATAACAATCTTGGGCACTGATACATATGGAATACAATAAAATTTTGGTTACCCAGGAGAGATACTTTTAAACTTAATTAAAAGCTCTCTGAGAATCCTGAAGTGGTTTAAGGCTAAGGTTTGTACTAACACATAAATGCAGAATTTAATTTTCTGTTTGTGGGTTTTACTGTTCTTGTTTTTGTTTTTTTTCTAAATGAAATTTTAAGTAAGCTGTAAGAGACTCATGTCTCTTCAGAGTGGAAGCTGTACAGTTTGCAGCTGGAAGACCTCCAGATATTTGGATGCATAATAAATTTGGCAATTTTGTATTAGTGGAAGAAGTACTGGACAGGGTTATCTCTGAATCTTACAGAGCACTCATGTGCAAGACCCTTGGGTCAGCAGTCTGCTGTCAGTGTGTCTGTCTTCTTGTCTGTACTTCTGCCACTGTGCTTGGATGGTACTGTGTGATGGTAATGGGAGGGCTAAGCGAGGGAGATACACGAAGGTTTTTCATTGCTTCCATGGCTGTACTTGAGAATTTAATAGGTTTTTTTGTACTTACATTTCTGCAAGGAGAGCCAAGTCTGCATGCTAGAATGTTTGATCTGGTGTGAGGTATTGTATCTGGTCTGGCTGAGCTGGAGTTCATTTTCCCTTAGTGCTGTGCTTTGCATTGGTAGCTGGAAAGGTGTTGATAACACACCAGTGTTTTGTCTGCTGCTGAGCAGCACTGGCACAACATCAGTGCTGTCTCTTTAACATTCTTTCATCCTCCCCTCCCATCAAGTGGTCTGGGAGTGGGCAATATCCTCGGAGGGGACACAACTAGGCTAAGATAGCTGACCCAAATTAGCCAAAGGGGTATTCCATGCCATATTATATAAGCTCAGATATAAAAGCTAAGGCAGGGAGGAGGAACTGGGGGCATTTGCTGTTTTACAATGTTTGCCTTCTGGAGCAACCACTTTGGGTGATGAAGTCCTGCTTCTGGGAAGTGGCTGAACATTACTTTCTGCTGGGAAGTAGAGATAATTTTTTTTTCCCTTTGCTCATACATGCAAACTTTTGAGTTTTTTGTGCTTTAATAAACTGCCTTATCTCAACCCACTAGTTGTTTTCCATATTATTTTTCTCTCTGGTGTCCTGCTGGGAAGGGAAGTGATAGAGTGGCTTGGTGGGCACCTGGCACGAGAGCCAAGGTCAATCCACCACAGTATTTAGGCTGATTAGCATTTTTTCTAGCACAGAGCCTAGTTTTGAGTAACAGAACAGTCAGACAGGAAGACTTTGCAATAGCTCAAGTGTACTGGTTCTGTATTTACTTCACTGCATTCCAATTCAGACCTGTAATTTTTTCAAGTCTATGCTGGTCAGGATATACAGCTATTCCAAACAAAGCAGGGTTATTATTGTCTTCTAGTTTTTAAACTCAAAACCAAGCATACAGTAAAAAAAATTCACCTAATAGTTATTCCTAGTTCTGGTTGGTTTTTTTTGTTTTTAAAATTCTGTGATTTATTGTGGTAGCTGTATCAAAATAGTTCCACACGAAACACCAAGTATGCTTTATAGTCCTAGAAAGTAGTGAGAACTTATGAGAAATCATAGCATGAAAGAACACGAGAAACTGTCTGTTGGCTGAATTTTTGATACATATTTTTTCACAAATACTATTTTTAAGTATCTGTATACAGACATTCAACCTCATGCATAGCAGCCCTATTCACCATGGAATTTACACATCAAACTTGATCCATAGAGAAATGTTATAGCAAGGGGAGTTGCTTTCCTTTTTGCTCAGTCTGAGAACTTTTTCTGAAAAGGAGGATTTTGGTGTTTTGCATGTGCTGTTTTTAAAATCAACATCAGACAAATAATAGTTCCTAGTCATGAGAAAGTAAAAGATTGTCCTTTAGTTTAGCTAAAATCTATTAAAACTATCATATAATCTTTAGTATGTAAGTATTTTAACTGACGGAACCTTGTCAGTGTGTCCCATAATGAAAACTTCTTTCCAACCAGACCACTTTTCTTGCCACTATAAAATCAAATGAATTCATTACCATCGTGAGTACATTTTCTGCATAATGCTTTTTATAAATGGGTATTGTCTAGAAAGCTTTCCTAGTTTTGGAAGTTCATGATCATTATGCCATATATTTTGAAAATGTGTGGTAGAGTTGATGTTGAAATGCATTGGGCTCTCCATGGGGCTTTTGATTCTGGAACTACAACAGATGTAGCTGATGGTTACCTATGAGAAAAGTCTGCCTGTTCCTAAATTGTAGTGGTTTAATTTTCTTATTCTCAAACCATTTTCAGACTATGGGTAGGAAAAGTTTTTTTCAGAAACATCTGCTTAATATAAATATTCTGGTAAATGAACATTAAATCCTTTGAAAGTAGAACTATTTATTTTACTTTCTTGGCTTTACAGACACTAGACATTTTAATTCCTAAAACTTTTCTTGAGAAATAGAATTGTATTCATTTGCAGCACTGGATAAAAATTCAGTAGCCATACTTTAACCTCATGTTGGTCTAACTTGTGTGATATGTTAGGTGTGATGTGTTAGATGGGAGGAAGACAAATATAGTTACT
Organism: Notiomystis cincta; assembly: GCA_013398075.1. Taxonomy (NCBI): domain Eukaryota; kingdom Metazoa; phylum Chordata; class Aves; order Passeriformes; family Notiomystidae; genus Notiomystis; species Notiomystis cincta. The sequence continues at coordinate 26,364 of VZRX01020686.1, forward strand.
TCTGTGGAGGCTTCCACTTAAGTTCATTAGTCCTTTTTTGAAATAAAAAACCGACATGTATACCAGATCCTCCATATATATAGAAATGTCATAGTCTTAACGTTTACTTGTGCCTTCCTTTATGAAGAGGCCTTATGTATATTCCAAGGACTGCAGCTTTGATTAAAAGCTTGTCTTTTCCTTGCACCAAGGAGAGCTGGCATAGTTAGACCATCAAGTAAAAATGGATGAAGTAATAATTACATAATATATACATTAAAGGCAAATATTGTTTGTAGGTTTCTACCATTCTTGCTTTGAATGGAATGCATAGTGGCTACCTCTCAAATTTCTAGTGCTGTGATCGTAGCATTCTTTAAATTAGTATGAAGAGTTTGTGGAGCATAAACATGCACTAAAACAGCATAAAAAGAGAGGATTTTATTTGTGAGCTACAAATGGCATATTGTATTTCCATCAAGAAAAGTGTTGTAAAATTAAAAAAGATAATATCATTGTTATTTGCTGTAGTTATAGAGTCGATTTAGTTTTGCAGAAACCATATTGTTAGTGTTAACAATACATTTGGCATGACACTTAGGCAAAGCCCTTACATGATGTCTTGTCCTTACCTCTCCCTTTCCTTTTTACTTATATCTCCACAGTGCTGCATACCCAAGGTCCCATTGATGGCAGTCTGTATGCAAAAGTGAGAAAGAAGAGCTCTTCAGACAGCAACATCCCTGGTGTTGCTCAGGTTGTTCATGTTACAGGCAGTCCTGATCATAGTGATCACACTCTGTCTGTCAGTAGTGATTCAGGACACTCCACAGCTTCCATCAGAACAGACAAGAATGAGGAACACCTTGTCCCAGGAGTTAAATGGGGTCTGAGCCCACAAGAGAAGGCAGAACTGGACCAGCTACTTAATGGCTTTGGTCTGGAGGATTCTGTCAGCCCCACCAAGGATATGACTGATACTCAAAGCAAGTACAGTGCTACTCACCACATCGTGCCAGCTGAAGTTCACATGAGTGAAGTCACCAAAATGAAGGACAGGGAGACTGATATCCTGGATGACGAAATGCCTAATCATGACCTTCACAGTGTGGACAGCATTGGGACTTTGTCTTCCTCAGAAGGGCAGCACTCCACCCACCCAGGGAACTTCAGTTGCCACAAGAGCAGTCAGAACTCGCTTCTTTCAGACGGCTTTGGAAGTAATGCTGGGGAAGAGCATCATAATGCTTTTGCTGCAGACCTGGGAATTGGTGTGGATTCCCTCTACGAGAGATCGTTTGGAAGCACTGAGCCAAAGCCAACTGAGCAATTGCAACAGAATCCTTCTGTCTCACACTATCCACAAGCCTATGGCCCAAATAACTACTCTACTCAGACCTGGGTACGCCAGCAGCAGATGGTCACTGCTCACCAGTATGGTTTTGACCCAAAGAATGAAATTAGGGTTGGCATTCATAACACTGTGGAGAATTTGGGCAGTGTCCAGAGCCAGTCCCAAGTCCCAGATGCCCCAACACGTGGCTCTACCAGCAGAGATGCTGTGCAGAGAGGGCTAGGAAGCATGCTGGGTGCTGCAGAAGCTGAAGAAAATGCAAGTGCTGACAGTTTTAAGTCAAGGCCAATGCCTCAGAGGAACACAAATTGCCTGGATCTAGGACAAAATGCTGGGTACCTGCCAGCTTCTCCAACTTTGGATATTGATCAGTCCATTGAACAATTGAACAGGCTGATCTTGGAGTTAGACCCTACATTTGAACCTATCCCAACCCGCATTAACACTCTCACCAGTGACAGAAATCAAGTAAATGGCTTCAGCAGCCTTGATGCACACATGGAAGAGCTTAACAGTGGTTCTGGCTTCCATGAGAAATTAGAAGTCACAAACAGGAATCCCTTCCGGCATGGTAAGCTGTAATGCTTTCTGAAAAGAATGCTCTTTCTGGCCTTGTGTGTTCATTGTATGGTACAGCGGGACCCTCCGGCCATTACTTAAAACTTCAACAGTGATTATCAAGGGATTATTTCTGATGCCCTCTTTACATAATCATCGAAGATATGGAATCAAATTGGTGTAAGATAAGTGAGTTTTGCAGGTACTTGCCTTCTGCTTGAAAAAAGTACTGTTCAGCAAGTTCTTACCTGTTACAGATCATCTGTTGGGATTTTTTTGCTGCTGTGAGTTTAAGTTATAAGGGAGCAGAATTTGTACATTGAGATATTTTTAGAAGGCATCGGTGATGTAGGTTTCTCATTATTACTATTTCCATTTAAATTAAGATAAAAAGTTACAACAACTTTATCTTCAAATGTAGTGTAATGATGCTGGCATTAAATTTCTATGTAATGTTTTCACAAATAATGTAATATTTGCTAGTAAAGTATTTCAAGACATGCTCTTTGGAAAGTTTTCTTTTTAAACATTTACAAGTCACAGTGCTTGTTTGTTATCTCTGACTCTGAAATTATTGCAGCTGGTGGAATTAAATACACAACACTTGCTATGTTGCCTAAGGCTGTGCCACCTAAGTAATACTACTAGAACTAGCAGCCTTGCAAAAGGATGAGAAGTCTGCCTTTGGCCAAGTCCACTAAGCCTATTATTAATGGTCTACCTAAAATTGGTTACAAATAAGCTCTTGCTGTCATGTTTGAAAATTTTATGTGGTCTAATTTCTCTGGCAAAACATATGCCCTTGCCTCTCTTTCTCCCCTTTCATCTTCCTCTTCCTCCTCCTCTTGTCTGCAGTCATAGTGCAATGAAAGACTTGTTTGTGTCCCCAGGATTTGATTCAATATTATCCAGCATGACAGAAGATGTGCCCATGGCCTCACTGGACACCAATGAGCTGCCCCAGCTCAAGCCCAGTAGGATATGCTAAACCATTCAATGACAAATGTGCCTAACTAGCGTGTGGGGTCTGTCCATGGGCAGGCCTGTGTGATCAAGGATGGTGATTCTTGTAGGGAAGGTGAAATCACAGTTCTGTCTTGAGAGGGTAACTGAGGACTAAAGAAGTCCAAAAATCCATGATGAATAAATGTGAGATGCTTCACTGCTTATTTTTAATACACAGTATGTATATTGTGGCATTAGTTTGTGGTTCTCTTGTATCTTTCCAAATTATTAGCTGATTGACAAATTGAGATTTTTCCAGCAGGAGAGAACTCTTCTCTTTATATGCACTACATCTAGTGAAGGATTAAAGAGATCATTTAGAATAAGCCACTCCATGTTTGAATATATGAAGTTTAAAAGAGATACTTGAAATTTTCTCACAGATTCTGGTCATCTCCCAAAGGAAGTAGGAGTCACTGTAATTTCCCTTCCATTTTTAACGTCAGGTAAATTAAGACCAGTGAAAATAATTGTAGTTGGGGAATGATATGGAACAGGATTTGTTTTAAAGAATTAAATTATGGAATTTCCATATTTAAGGGAATCAAATATAAATATATAGACATCATTTAAAATTCTGGATATTTGAGGGGAGGTATCAGGGCACAGTATGAGAGAGGAAAGACTAGTAGTTGGGAACATAAGAAAAGCCCTTAGTTAAAAATAGTTTGTATAGCTTTAGAACAATAATAATTTTTAAAGTTTGTCTTCATGTCAACAGCTAAAATGTTCCATTTTTGACTTCTGCAAATAACATTCAATTTATACTAGCAAGAGCTTGATTTTAAGACTACTCAGGGTTCCAGAGGTAAAACAACACATGTATGTGGCACGCTGCCACCTCTGCTTGAGGCTAGGAGATCACCAGCACAATGCTGATTTTTTAAGTGCTGTAGGATTTATTTATCCACATATCTGTAGATATTTATCCACATATCTGGACTTGTCCTACTGAAATATACAGAATCATACATTTATTCATGATGGTGTGCACAAACCAGCATGGGGAAAAAACAATTTACCTGAATGAATATTAAGAATGGGGAACACTGGAATATTTTTCCCTATATACACTACTGATCTGAATCACTGGATTGAGAACTGGCTGCATGTCAGGTCTCAGAGGCTTGTGGTCAGTGGCACAGTCTAGTTGGATGCCTGTAGCTCAGAGGTCTAAATCCAGTCTTGTTTAACTTATTAATCACTTGGATGAAGAGGTAGTATGCTTCCTCAGCAAGTGTGCTGATGCATAAAGCTGGGAGGAGTGGCCCTACTCCAGAATGTGTTGAATGTGGTTTATCTTACCTTGGAGTAAACTCGTAGGATTTAATAGAATTAGGATAAGCCAGGGAACATCCAAGGTACTTAATTAGTTGTTGAAACTAGTGCAGCACAGGAGGTGTAATTGATAGTACAAAGAAATGCTGGCTACCATGGGGATGAAGAAATAGCCATTAATAATGGATAACCAAAACAACAGTTGCTCACAATGGCTGGTCTCACAGAGTCAGGTTTTAGAGGGAGCTCTGTACTCTGTGACTTAGACAGTCATTGATCTAGCAAGTATATTACTAGAATGAATTGGCCTGTGATAAAGAGAGTTGGCAAATGAGGACTAAATGGTCTGAGTGAGGTTGATCGGAGAAATGAGAGATTCTGCGTGAGCAGGAGCAAACAGTGCCCTGGAGGTGAATGGGATCAATGTGATGCATGGTGTGTGTGCGCCTAACCTGAGGGTTGTCTTACAGGAGGATGGTGGAATTATCTGGTTTCCTGCATGAGTGTGCAGAAAATATGTGCCTTAAAAGGTGTGTGCATGTTTCCTGTGCCCTGCAAAGCTGGAAGCATGTGCACAAGAATGAAATGCGTGTGTGTCAGCGGGGAGGTACATTATGGTGCATTCTTGCTGCTGTTTCCTCATATGATTCTGCACTGATTGACAGATAAGCAACTACTTCTCCTTTCATACTTCTTCCTAGATGTTTTTATACATATGTATCCTTAGTATAGGTCAACTACTGACTGCCCATGCAGCAGAGTTCTGGGTTCTGTCTGAAATGATGTCTTGCGTTAAGTGCTTATTGTTATTGGATCACTGCATTTCTTTTTGCTAGGACATAGCTTTATCCTGTCATGTGTCTTGCTTATCAGAGGTGAATCACTGTGCTACTTATTAAGATTTTAACAATTTTTATCTTTTACATGAGCTGAGTTATGCAGAGATGAGTTTCTGGTAGTAAATGAAGCTGCCATTTACTAATAGCACAATGCTGCAGTAGTGCTTAAACAGGACGTTTGTAGCATGAAGAAATTTTGATGTGTACATAAGCTTTTCTCTGCAGCCTTATGTTAGCCATTTACTTCATTCTCTGTGTATTCTTTTATGCCTAATAACACATGACCTCAGTCTACTGCTAAAGATATTTGTAAGACTTGTATTCTCAAATCAGCCATCTTTTACCACAAGGCATATGCTTACTCAGTAAAGAAAGAAAGCTAAATCAATGTTTTGCTTCAGCCTACAAAACTATAAAAGCAAGAATCTGTTAATAAATGTAGAGAACAGAAAGGTTGTTATAATTTTCATTGTAACCTACCATCATTGTCACCCATGTCTCATCTGGGCATGCCACCCACCCCCTGTTAAAATGTTACAATTTGCATCTTTAGAAAAATACTAGATGCAGGTGAGGAATTATGTGATCAAGCAAAGGCAGAACATAGAAACACATGCATTCAGTATTTGGGGCAGCCTGTTTCAATTACTGTGACCAAGAGATGCATTTCTATCTAAATTTGCCAGCACGAGGAGGAGAGGGACTGTATTTTCCATAAGGTTGAAATTACATTGTTGCTCTCAGGTAATTCTAATTTTTCTTCATGCATGAGTTATGATGTTTGAAATTACCATCTCAAACCATCCCTAGGTTACCTACTGTAGGAACAACACAGATTCATACAGCCTTATATTTTGCTTGGAGTTTATCAGCTCAACACAGAATTGAGAATTAAACAAAGCCTCTCTCTCTCAAAAAAAAACAACACAAAATGAATAAAACTGAGGTGGCTTAGCATCTGATTACATGTCTGGAATACCTTTGGAGATCTTTCCTCTGTCAAAAATAAACCTTTGGAGATGATCCAAGATACAGTATCATAAATCATACTAAAATGTCTCTGCAGACAAAGGAGAGAGAAAGAAATCCTTTTTGTATACTTTATTAAATAATATTTTTTAAAAGCATTTAACTGTTACAGATGTTCCCATTTACTGTGCTATTCTGTGGGTAAGCACAGTACCTCTGAAATAAGTTGTGAAGTGAGAGTAAAATGAAGCTTGTCCAACTTTTCACCTACCTTATTTGTATGTACAATACACTATAAAATTTGTAGTTTCCGTTACACAGGAAAATTTTGGTGTTAATTTGGGAGTTAATTTTACAGTGGTTAACAGTAAATTTGAGTTTTTAGGTAAATTAAAGCTAGAAATTGAAGTTTTAAGTTATAACTGAACTAGATTCAATTTTTAAACTAAATTAAATAAATTTTTAAGCTACAGATAAAAATTGAATTTTAGTTACATTTAGCAGCACAGTAATTTTTAATTTATATCATGTACTTACTCCACAAATTTTTGTCAGTTCTGTAATTTTCAGCATATGGGCCTTGGTGTACCTTCATTATGAATTCTCTCTAAGGTTTTGGAGATACCAGTTTGGGTTTTGCACCAGGCTTGCTCCCATTCTTAGCATAATGTCTATGAAACTAAAGTGACAGACCTGCAAAGCTGCCATGTCCTATGTTCGATCGTCTACTTGAATTTGGGGTAGAGTTTAGACCTTTTCATTTGCTTGTTAGACTAATTTGTTATAAGGAGTTTGAACTCCTAGTCTACTAGCTGTTAAAAATTGGGATAAAAAGAATAGTTTGCTTGTTAATCATTGCTAATTATTGGGTTTTTTTTTCAAGAATAAAGGGATTTTCTGACTTCAGCAGCACTTTGTGTTACATTTTAGAAAGGTTAAGGCATTGAATGTATCGCAGGCACAGCATAGTTCAGTTTAGTTATAATTAATCCTTTTGAAACAGTGTTCCTATAGATCTGGGAATCTGAAAGTTTGAGCATATCAAGATCCTTGTTTAGTGGTTGCATCACAGATCCACCAAGATCATGGGTTCAATCCCATACTTAGGATTTGGAGTCAGTGATCCTGCTGGGTATCTTTCAACTCAGAATATTCTGTGATTTTGTTTCAACTAGGTATATATTTGCTTATCCTTTTTCCACTGCAGCAATGTTTAGCTCAAGTTTTGTCTTGCTGTCTTTGAAATACTTCTTTTTTCAGTATGCAATAGTGATCGTAGTAGATTTGCTATGGTTTAAGCATAGAGCTGTCTTGAAAGCTTGATCATTACATGCCTTCTTTAAAAATCTTAAACTTTATAGAAGATAAATGGTGGCAGAGAAGGAGATTACTTTTGGTTTGGATAGTGTTGTTGGTAACATTTTTTAGTATGTGGGATAGTCCCTGGAGGCTTCTCTGTTAGAAGTTAACTTATGGACTTTTGTTTTCCTTGTTGCATTCTTAAGCCTCATGTTGGATTGAATCCCCTTGTTTCACAGTGATTGATAGGTCTTTTTAGACTGCTGTGTAGGCATTGACATCTGGAATTTCTGCAATGCTAACACAGTTCTCCCCAGAGAGTTATTTTAGTCTTCATGACTTCCACATCATGAGGTCTGTGAAAGGGGCACCAGAAAAACAGCTTTGTGGAAATTTTCACCATACCTTTCACAACAGTGCCCTGCTTTTAATTGATCTGTGGGTGGAACTGATAGAGCTTCTTATGTCATGCTAGCTTTCCACACCAGTTGGAGCTATGGTAAGAAACTCACTTGAAATGCAAGCACGTTGTCTTTTCCTCTCTGTGTGTAACATGCTTGTACACAGCAATGATTTCCAGCTTGTCTGTCTGCAAAGTCTGTTAAGTTGTATTGATTGGTTGATTAAGCATACATCCTAGTAAATTTTCCTTTTGTTTCTTTAAACAATACATAATTTTCTTAAATCACCTAAAAGTTTGTCAGATTTTCTTGAATGTATAGATGTTACCTGTTGTCTCTTGTGAAAGGGTTAGAATTGAAATGAACTGTATATTCCAAAAATCCTGTTAGGCAATTAATGAAGTTAAGTGAGAAGCTACCTGTGAAATAATATAGTTAACATTGCTTAAGCTATATCCAGAGAAAATTATCTTAACTGTTGCTCAAGTATTGATGATTGAAATTCAAGTGGTTCAAATCAGTTTTACAAGTTCAGATATTTTTATTTCCTTTATTTCAATTCTTTCTTTCCAGATTTTCAGTACTTGTTAAAGTCAGTTTGAAATTCCAGTTAATAGTACTAAGGTCAAAGCTTGATACCACCTTTTGATTTAGAAAAACAAAATGTCACCTATATAGAAGCTTTGATCAGTCATTTACTTAGAAAACTATGAATAAAATTGAACAATCTAACACATTTTCTTAAAACTTTGAAGCTGATATAAATATTTGCTAATTTCCAAAAGATATTGTAAATGGAAATGTGTTTTGCCTTACATTTAAATATAAAAAATTTACAGTTAATTACTCCAGTTTAAAGTTAATTCTTGGTGATTTGATATCATGTGGCATTGTCTAAACTGCTCTGCCATTTATTGAAGGAAGTATTGCCAAATAAACCTGCCTTATAAGGTGTATTTACTGTTGGTGTAGCCTCATGTTGAGTAATGTGTCTAGTTCTGGGCCCTACCATTTAAAAAGGATGTGAAGGTGCTTGAATGTGTCCAGAGACAGGGCTGGAAGGCATGTCCTCTGCGGAGTGGCTGAGGACACTGGGTTTTTCTAGTTCAGAGGGAATGAGCCTGAGGGCTGACACCATCTCCCCATGACATTCAAGCAGTTTGAATGAGTTTATTTATAAGGGTTTTAAAATATTTTCTGTAACATATTGCTTTGTTTAAAAAGCAAAAGAACCTCGCCCCTCTATCAAGAAAAACAACACAGAGGTATGGAAGGACAGTTTGACGGTCTCCAGTAGCATTCAGATCATTAAAACTGTACCTCTGCATGCTCAAAGTCATGTGATTTAGAACCCCTTGTAGAGTAGCAAACAACAAGATGCTGAAATATTTGTATTTCTTTTGCACTTTATTTTTTAATTATCTGTTGTAATGGTTTACAGTTTGACTGTAATTTGCACAGTTGGCTGTGATACAAATTAAGTAGAAGTTAACGGAAGGTCTTCAATGGACAATGCTTGGCTTTGGAAAAGACTTCAATTCTGTTTTACAAGTGATAAGGACTTCCATGATGGGTAGTTTTGCTTTCTGTCTTTACCCGAAAAGTTCTTCACAGAGAGCTCTACCATGTACACTGTGCTTGCCCTGCTCTCAAGTAAAGCTGGTTTTGAGAGTAGCCCACAAGCTGAGTGAATCAAGTGGAAACATGTAAGCATCATCTTGCTAGTTGCTGTGGTAACTGACAGTAAATGTAGACTGTTTTAATGGTGTGCCTCATGCACTCAGTAAATAAAAGCATGTCTAACACATGAAGAGTCAACATAATTGAGTTTGAAATTTAGCTGGGACAACTGCTAATATATGAGATATAGCACTGTAATTGACAAGCCACTGGAGACAAGATTTTAAGCTTAGTGTTGTTTTCTTTCTAATAATTATAAATACCTCTCAACAGTAGTCGAGGAAAGCTAAGCAGTTAAAGAAACCAAACAATGATTAACCTTTAACCACTGGCCATGCTTCTGTTAGCTTTTGCATGGTGATAACCATCTGATGAGGCAAGTGCCTGATGCTGTTCTCATGCCAATCTGTTGGAATGTCATTATTTGTTCATCAGGGAAAACAAAATTACTTTTGTAGGGAAAAATTACTTTTCACATGGGAAAAGAGAGAAAGGAGAGTATACAAAACGCTTTCAAATAAATAAATATGTGCTCCTGGGATATTTATGAAGCTCTGACAAAACTTTAAGCTAAATTATAAGAATAAAAATGCATTTTGTAACTTCTAGGAAGTCTTGGCAACTGATACATTACACTGTAAAAGGTGCCTTTTAACTTAATAAGTCTAAAACATCTCTTAAATTAAATAAGGCTGCTTTGAATTACATTTTTGAAACTAGTGAACTAAGTAGAAGTAATTTTTTGCTCACTCCTTTATTTAATTTTAATCTCTTAGATTTGAATTATTTGCTTTAAGCTTTCTTGTAAAGCACTTCCAGTCTATTAAGGAAAATGCCCATTTTCCCTGAGAGACCTGTTTGTAACTTTCTGAGGACTACCTGCATTAACTTCGTAGAAATGACAAGCTTCATGAGTGTATCAGTATTATTGATGATGAAATCCTTTCATTAGTGTGACAAGCCAAACTTGCATTAAATTTTAAAGGTAAGTCTGTTTTGACCCAGTCATAAGATAGATGTTCTCTATCATAAAGTAGTCTACAAGGCCATGTTAACTAAGAGAAATATTCTGAAATAAATTGTCTATAACTTTGTAACTTGGTTACAAGTGGAGTGAAACTCTTACCTGCTGTTCCCGGCTCCCACTGCCTCCTGTGGAAAAGTGGTGGGACTGGGAGTGTCTGGTCTCAGATGGTCTGAGATTCTGCAGTGATTCTCACTCATTTTTCTTTACAGAAACTACAAATAAAAAAAGAAATCCAATGCAAAAAGTTGGTAAATGCTGGAATAGTATGAACTCAGTCTACATTCCTAAGTGTCTCCAATTTCAGTAGAATTCACTGAGACTTTCTAGTATCATGTAAGAGGTTTGAAAGATCTTTGTGATTTCATGTCTTTTTCTGGCTTTGAAGGTCTTGAGTGATGCATCTAGTTTGCTCACAGTGTCTTCAGCAGATACTCTTTCCATAAATGAGAGACCACACATAAAGATTTAAGTCAAGGGAAAAAGAGTTAAGTATGGATACTTAAAAAGTTTTTTAGTTTTCAAAGCTGCACCATAAAACCAGAATCTCAGTTGTGTCTTTTTCAAAATGTGCTAAGTTTATAAATATTGACATGATAAAATTAATAACTGGCTGTATTTGGACCCTGAAATGTAACCCTATTGGTGGAATTTCGGGAAGTGTCTGATTCTGTAGTTTAACAAGAGATTTATTAATATTTTTAGGATAAGCCACTACTTGCCAGCAAGTTATTCAGGTTGATACATACATATGTCAATGCAGAATCACTTAAGTACCTTAGATTTTAGCCTAAATTCCCTGTCTCTGTTTCAAGCTTGAATAAAAACTGTTCTCCTATACAGAAATGTATTTGTGCATTGATGCTGTATAAATGTGTGTTGTAATCAAGGTGAAATGTCTGTAACACTCTTACGCTGCATGCCAGATTTTACACCTTAGCTTCTATCAGCTATTTCAGATTAGGAAATCGACGTGTGTGCAAGGTGTACACTATCATCTTCCTCTGCTCAAATTGCTGTGTTGTTTCTGTGACTACTCAGTAAGTTCCATGGATACTTACAGTTGACTTAAGAAGGGTGGAAAAAGCAATTGTTGCAGGAGTAAGTCCTTGCTGTTTGGAGTGGATGACCATGTATAAAGTCCTGCTTATCATAACTCTGCATCTAGTGACTTGCTCTTAATAAGGTCTTTGTAAACAAATACTGTTTTATATCCTTGAATATGCTAGATCATTCTGCTTGTTTAGGTTACTCTGCTGTTCCTCAAAATGATTACAGCTTCTGTGTGTAGCTAATACCTAATTTTTGTGCTTAAGTGTGATTGCTATGTGTGTCACAAAAGGTGTACAGTGAACTGAATTTATTAGGGCCAGGGTCTGTTTTAGCTAAAAATAAACTGCTTTTTCAGGAGGGAGGAAAGGGAGACAACACAGCTCTGGACAGCAGCAATGGCTTTTCTGCCAAGAACCACTGGGTGTCAGAAATGGCCAGGGAGGCTTCCCACTGGAGTGCCTGTTGCGACCCCTGCTGGCTTGCTCTTCTGATGGCACTGGGGGTGATCGCTTCAAAAATGGGCATCAGAAGAAACATGCTGCTTGACTGACTCCTCTAGAATGTTTTCCAGCTGATGTCAGCAAAGTTAACTACAACTGATGTCTTTTCTCCACCTCTGTGGTTTTGTAAAACAGTTTGAACATTCTTGATTATAATCACTACAGACACAATAGTGAAGTTTGTTTTAACAGTTCTAACTGAAAAAAAATAGTTTCTTTATCAGCTTGCCTTTTTGTTTTCAGCGACAGGTATGGAAGATGATGATGATGATGCAACAGGAAAAAGGCTCAGAAAGTTAAGTGTTGAGCAGTATGACAATGATGTTCCTGGGGAGCCATTGTATAATAGGTGTGGATGGACGAAGTCTCCTGCTACTCACCAGGCTGTAATTCCAGGATCACCAGTTGCTGGAGGAAAAACCAAGGAGGTAAACAATCAATTATTTTTCCCTAAATACTGAAGTGAGTGGCCAGTCGGAAGTCGTATGTTGTGTGTCCAAAATTAATGTGAAGCAAATGGGCAGTTGCATCATGGCAATAAGAAGAAATAGCTGCAGTTACCTCAGAAATGCAATTCAGTGTTTAAGGATGCTCTTGTCTGTTCTGTGTTTGCATGTTTTCAGTGTTTCAAGATCTCTCTGCTGGAACAGTAGATCACATATATCTGATTACAGAAATCTTCTGTAATTTGATTAAGAATGCCTCACTGTGTCATAGGGTTAAGTGAGAATTATCACACTGTAATTTTGCTATTTGTACCTTCTCTTAGATGGTCGCTTTACATTACCAAGATGAAACAGATGGGGGAATCTGCTCCACAATAAAATATGGAAATGAAGCTGTCACATTCACATCAGCTTTTTCCCCATCACCAGAGATGACATATGGTAAGAAAACGTCTGTCTCGATTTATTTATTTATTTATTTTAATTGCTCTATAGACATTTTAGCTGTTACTGAAGAGGAACTGCTCTTTTCCCTCTCTCCTAGTGACAGCACCTCCACTATGCTATCAGCAGATTCCCTCCAGCCAAAAGGTCAGAAGCTCATCTGAGCTGTACAGAACCATTTCTGGTAAGGTACCCCTATTTCCTAAATAATGTGAAAATGAACTGTGCACGAAGGCAACTACAAAAGTGGTTTATAAATAGGACATATAAATGGTGAATTTAGACATGTAAGTCAGAGAAATGGATTTTAGCTGCCCTATTTTAATCACACCAAAAAGAAGTGAATAATGAAGAATTATCCAAGAAATACTTAATGCCTTCCAGATTTTAATTGCCAACAGAGAGTCTCAAGTTCACATTCATTCTGCAAATTCAGTGTGAAGCTTTTAGGCAGCTGCATTGCAAATAAGAGGATGCAGCTTAGTGTTTGAGGCTATCCTGCTTTTGTTCTCTCTATCTGTTTGCATGGTTTCAATGTTCCACAATCTTTCTGCTGATATTTGATGATGTCAAAATATTACTATCAGGAGACCTGAGTTCTTTGTCATTTTAAGATTGTTTTGTCTCCATCTGAGGAAAGAGAGGTGTTATCCATGTTGCCATCTTTCCAGGCAAGTGAAGCTGGCTACAGACCTTGACAGTAACTATGCTCAAGTCAAGGAGATTCTTGACCAGAGGAATGGATGTTCTGGAGGGTTTTTTTGCCATGATACACTTTGTAATTGTGCAACCATGGAAAAGTAGATGGTAGTAGATGATTACATATTTAAAGATTTAATACAATCTAGCTATGATTTTTTTGTAATAAGGGATGATTTTCAAGGCCTTAACTCTTTGCTACTAAAAATAGTAGCTAAGCTACTGTTACTTATCATCTTTTCTGTGCAAAATTTTTTGAAAACACTAAGATTTAAAAGAAAAAGGTATTTCTGGGCTGCATCAGAAAGTCCTGGACATAGCAGGAAACCAGCTAATATATTTAAAGCCTGAATAAAAATCGCAGGCATTCACTTTATGCATTACATGATGTTCAAATGAAAATTCATGTATATTATATATAGTTTTACTGCTCAGGCTATGACTGTCTTCTCCAGGAGAATCTTGATAGCAGAGTTTTCAATAAATTTGATGATGAGTTTTGATGCAATAATAGTGTTTCAGTTTTAACTTTAAAACTCCCTTTATGTTTAATTTGCATTGCTTAATAGTTTTCAAAAGCAAATAACATCAACACAGAATAAAATTACCTTTATCTATAGAAAAATCTTCTACCCAGTTCAAGACATGTCTTTATGGTTCTCCTTACTTCTAAATAATTAGTGGCAGATATCCTCCTGTGGACAACTTCAGCAAATCAATTACAGGTTGATCTACTCAACAGTTTGTTGTTAAATGGTTTCTATTAATGTTTTAAAAGCTAGGCCTTGCCCTGGAAAAAAAATTTGGCTTTCAATATATTTCTCTATTTTGATTCTCTTGCTTAATTCTAAATGCTATATCTCTCAAATGCTGGTTTAAGATACTCAGTTAATGGAAGACTGAAAATAATTATTCTAATTATTAGGAAAGGAGGCAATTCTTCCTTTGAGTGCCTGTTTCAAAATTAGGCTCAAGGTGTACTGAATGCTGCAGGTTAAGTGTTCATCTCCATGCAGCTTTGGTTTTAGCTGTAAACATAATGTACTTTGACATTGAAGGTGTTAGTTGTTAGTTAGTTAAAGGTTAAAAGTGTATGAGGTGGGTCAGCTAGAAAACAGGCAGTTAAAGATAACTGTTATCAAGCATCTCTCAGAAATGTTAATTGGGTGACTTTCCCATCAGAGAACATAAACTTCTGTTATCAGAGGCAAGTAAGAATCATACTTTAAATGTTTTAAAATTTTCTCTTTTCACTTCTACTATAGTTATTGCCTGTATCTACAGTAAGTATCTACTGTATCCACTTGCTTCTGTGTCTTCTGATTTCTTTAGCAAGAAGTGCTTGTTATTTCTGCTACCAATCCCTAATTCATGCCCAGAGCAAGAGTGTTATGTTTTGTGTGTTGAAGAGGCCAAGAATCTGAAGGGAACAGAGGCAGCTGTTCCTGTGATTGAAGCTGCTTTAATGCACTTGCCACAAAGCTGACTCTATCAGTGTGCACTTTGCAAGAGTTCTTAACACCCTCAATTTTTCAGTACTTCCCCTTGCAGCCTAGCTCTTCTTTTAAATGCTTACATGATCTTTATTTTGGTGAAAGTCAGGAAACATACTGACTTCTTCAGAAATTTTCAACAGATTGAGGCCTTTTGACTCATGGACTCTGGAGTCTTAATTTCTGCAATTAAGATGTTGCCACTTTTGTTCAGTTCAGATGACCCTTGAACTCAAAATTGCTTTGTTCTGCATCTCAGCTTTGCTGTTTATCTGCTTTTTAAGTTACTAGTGAGGATGCTGTAACCTGGCTACCAATTATCTACACATATTACTGTTTTATTTCCTTCATTTCCTTGTGGAGAATAGCATTCAGTGTAATTAGCACTTACTGTATCAAGGAATTCTATTGTGCTTTTAGAAAAGTACAAAAGTATATATTTTAAAAGAAAAATATGGGTTTATAGTCAATAATTGCATTGACATCCAGTCCTTATGTATAAAAATTTATAAAATTCTCTCTTCCTTAAGTTATTCTTGTCATCTGTATCTTGTATCTTAAATGCATCTGATTTTTAACCTGTTTACCTAAGGACACTGTCTTTAATCAAGTCTTATAAAACGGAGCTCTGTTATCCCTAGAAATCTCATTTTTCTTTTTAGGTAAAACCACTTTGCTGGAGAAAGTCAGTCCAGCAGTGTTATGTATCTGTTTCCCTTACATTAGCTATGCCCTAACTCTTCATTCTCCCTGTACATTAATTGGAGATGTCCTGCCTGCAGGATTTCTTTCCAGAGCCTTGTTCTTTATCAAACAGGTGTAAATTTAACCTCTCTCAGTCTGTGTGCATGCAGTCAATTTTGTGTCAGCACTACTGCTCCAGTGATCACTTGCTGCCATGGTTTCATTGCTCTTTTCTTCACTTTACATGGCTCAAAAGTAATATAGCACCCACAGAGTTAATTCTGAATTATTTTTGAAAGGCACCTTGTTTCCTGAGATGAACCTGAGTGGTCTATTAATTGGCTAGTGGTCTATAAATTGGCTGGTTTTATAAATACCTCTCAAAAAATAGGGCTGCTCCAAATAGAACTCAGATACAGCTCTCTGGAATATCACAATGGCTGATTTATATTCCATGGGAAGGAGAGTCCCACACATCAGTGAAAGAACTGAAGCACTATTTGTAGGCCATTTTGAAACTTATAAAGGCTCTTTTGTCTCAGACAGCAGACAGCTAATTGAAGTCCCTTTGTCTATAGAAGTAACAAATAAAAGCCAGTCAAGCTCTTTGCCAGGGGACTGAATGCTGGCGAGCTGCCCTGCCAGTCCACTCCTGAGGCTGGATGTGAAGAGCTGCCCCCACTTCAGCCCTGGCCAAAGCATAGACAGAGCTTCACAGAAGGTCTGCATTCATGAACAAGCACTGTCTTGCAACAGAAGGCAGGGATCTCTGGAACAAGGCAAGATTGTCTATAATTCTTTATCAGTGTACTGATAAAGAGAAGACATGATGTCTCTTTTTTTCCATCTTTTCTGAACAGCTTAACTAGACTTGCGTAGTTCAAGCAGTGCAGATGATGGAATGAAAGCACTGCTGCTGGTGTAAGGAATCTCTGAGCCTTCAACCATGTGTAGGACCTTGCCTTTTCACCTCTTCCATGGAGCTTAGCTTATGTGCTGTACTCAAAGCTTGTGTATGAGCTGCATCTATTCTAAAAAATTTTTAAAGGGCAATTTTTCTCCTCATGCTGTTGTGGAACTCTTCAAGACCACACACTGGAGTATTTCCACAATTTTTCTCATACAGACTCTGTTTTTATCTGACAAAGACATTGTAGCCCTAAATTCCCCTCATTGACTAACACAGACTTATTCTATGTAATAGAATACATCCAGTAGAGTTATGAGTGTTTAATAAATGTATTGGAAAGCAAACCCACAACTGAGCAGCCTCATTATTGCATAATTCTATTACTGATTAGAATTTTTTTGTGTTGCGGTTTCATACTGTTATTCCAGGATTGTAATTTCTTCCAGTCACTGATTTGCAAGGGAAATGATACATACTGCTTAATTTTTTTGATTAAAAAGATGTCAAGATTCTAAACTGAGGGTTAGTAGCATTGGGAATAAAAGTGAAACTAATTTGTGAAAGGGAAAAATTCCCTGTTTATGATGGGCAAAAACTTTCTCCACAATGTGAAAAGCTTTCATACAATATTCATTTATACCTGTTTTTCTCTCCTCCTCTTAGCTGTTTATGTAAGATACACATGTCCAAAGCAAGTAATAGGTACAGAACTTTTCCAGACATCTAGGTTCATTTGCTTAGAACATCAGTGCATCCACTTATGTGGATGGTTATCTTAAGCTCTGTCCTCCTGGAAACACAGGTGCATTTTCATTTTTGCTATTGCAATTTTTATGTTTAGGGTTTTTTGGATGTTTTGTTTATTTTAGTGGGTTTTCATTTGTTTGTTTGTTGAGGCTATCAATGAAAAGTAAGAAATACGAGTAGAGAAAGGAAATTTATGATTTAATAGATTTCTGTTATGTTTTCCATTGTCCTGCAATTGCCCTTTACATGTTTATCTTGTGGCTGAATACAGTGTTCACCTACAAAATATTTTTATAATTAAACATTTAATGTTTCTTAATTATTATAAAATACACCATTTACTAGTGCATAAGAAGCCTCCACAGGCTTCAGGAACAAGCAGAAAATTACTTGGATCTCCTGTTGGTATTCTACCAGCATGAACATAATGAGGATTTCCAGAAAGAGCATGTGGAATGCTGTAAAGCAAAATCATAAATGTTTAGAGACCACTTCTTGGCTGTTGTAAGCACTGAAGTCAATATAATGTACTATGATCTATCACATTTTTTCATCTCTGGGTTACTTTCCTTGAGACAGTCAGCTCAGTAAAACTATATACAAAGTTTTTATTGCATGAAGGTTGGAGATGACTTGATATGTTTTCAAGTCTTCATTGTCACAGATCTCCTTCCCTTTGTGCCACTGATTATAATGCAGTTCTTAACAAATCTTTCAAATCATGGAAATATTGTATTTGTTTGGCCTGCGGAGAAATAAGCAACACTTACTATCAGTGAATTCACTCTGGTAGTCCAAATTCACAGCAAAAGTAATAATATTCTATCTCGTGCTGAAGAGCTTAACCATTTAATTTAGTTTATATCAGTCTGAATGGTAGAAAATATCTTGTAACAGTAGAATGAAATTGAAACTGAAAATAACTTAAAATACTTGTAGGCGATGCCTGCCTTTACTGAGTAGTATTAACCAAAATACTTACAGTATAAGTGTCTACAACTGAGCTATTTGGTAATCAGCTTTAATTGAGCTTACCCCCCCTCAGTTTGGCTGAGATTTTCATGGGAGGAACTCTCCCAGTCTGCACTACTTAACTTCCTAAAGCTTTAGAGATGAAATGATTTAGAGGTTAATCTGTTTAGCTAGCTAGATATGGACAGGTTTTGTTTACAGCTATGTTACCTGTTTTTACATAAAACTTAAAAAAAATCTGTACATATTTTAGCCACTCAGTAAACATTCTAATATGTCACTGATTCAGAGGAGAAAAGAATATAATTATACTTAACTGAATATAAAAAGCTAGGGCATGCCAAGTCCATGGCAGATAGTATATGATGATAAACCAGTGGGACAATATAAATGTATGTTTTCTTTGGCCAATTCATTAAAGCTGGCAAAATAGGCCGCTCTCATTACTGGATTTTCATAAGAAAACTCATTCTCTAAAACATACTCTCCCACTGGTTTTGGGTACTCTAGACTGATAAAATATTCTGGAACATGAATATATGTTGTTTTGTAGTCAATGTTGTATCTGATCACATATTAAAAATTCTTTAAATCCCAAGCTTATGTCAAGATAGAGATATTTAATGATGAATTGTTCTTACAGTTCCATGAGCTAAACTTCTGTAAAGGGACATGGTCTGCTGTGACCTACATGTTGAACATCATGTTGAACATGAGAAAAATTCAAATGCTACAGATGGTCATGGAAAATACCGTGCTAGCAGAATGCATAATCTAGTGCACATGTATATAATTCCATGTCCAACTTCTCTATAATACTGAAGAATTTGAAGGGAAAAAAAAGACAGAGAAGATAGGTTCTTCAGACATTACACTGAAGAGATGTTGTGAAACTATTCACTGTCTCCTCTTCTTACCCCCCTTGCTTTTGTAGCAGGATTTTCATCTGGACAGAAACACTGTGATCATAGATCAGAGTGGATCTTAAACAATATCCTGCCCTGCCCTGCTTTGGAGAAAGAATCAGATACTGATTTGGAAAGACTTTGTTTTATACTGTGTGTTTAATTTTCTGTGCAAGTATTTACATTGCTTTTTTTTTTTTTGTTTGTTTGTTTGTTTTAATGGATGACTTTTCATTCCATGTGGGTGAAGTGCTGATAGATATGTAAATCAGAGAACTGAGACTGTTCCCCTAAAAATGGCCCTCTCAGAGGTCTCTTGGCACTGCCTGCATTATCCATTTGAACCAAGACACTTCTGAAAAGTTATATGGAGTCTTCTGCCTAAAACAGCAAATTGAATTAACTTTTCTCACAGGGAAATGAGTATCCAAGTGGTGTGGACCCTAAATACAGAAACAGGCTCTCTACTTTCTCATCCACTCATTTTGTCCTGAATTCAAATGTTGAACTGCATTAAAGGAATAGCAGATCTTGTGACAAAAGAGTTTTCCTACAGGAATTCATATAAAATAAGATTTCTAGCTTGGGACATCTTTAAAGTCTCTTGCACATTATATGTCTTTCATCAATGGTACATCAACGAGTCTGACTGATTCTTGATCCCTTATTAGTAGCATTAAATCAAGCAACTGCTGATAGGTTCTTCTTCAAAAACCCATCCTGTAAGTGCTTCCCTTATTTGGGGCACTGCATTTTAATCCAGTCTGTCTGTGATTTGTTTTGTTGTGACTAACTTTTTATACCACTGTGAACTGAAAATGAAACCGCATTATTTCAAAAGAATTTAGTAACTGAGAAAAAACTTGAAGAAGTTTTGCATAAGATGCATGTTATTGCCTGTTGCAGTTTCATTCAGGAACCAATACATCTGAAAGTTCAATTGTGCAGCCTGCACCTTACATTCTTCCTGTAGCTCCAGTCCAAAGGCATTTTCTCTTGAGAGAAAGCAGTAGCATTATCTGGTGTGTATTTATTTTTGTGTTTTGTTGTTTGGGTTTTTTTAATGCTTGCCGTCCAAGATAACTGACTGTACTTGGAATATGCATTTATTAGCTGAAAAGATGATGGCACTTCCAAGGGTACTGAACACAGTTTTTTGTTATGTTCACTAGTATCTGTGAGAGCTCAAAAGTTCAATAGGCAATAAAATAAGCTGTATAATTCTGAAGTTACAAATGTCAGAAAAAGTTTTTTATATAATCAAATATTACATGGGAAAAATGTATTTATACAATACTTCAGTGTTGTTACTTGATCATGGTCTCAAAAATATGTGTCTTTTTAGTTAAATTTGAAATACACACGGATAATACACTGGTGTATGGTGATGGTTTGGTTTTGTTTTTCTCTCCCTTCTTTTTTTCTTGCTAAGAACCACTGGAAAAGGTGATTACTTGAGAGGTTTTTAAAGCACTCTGTTTTAGAGACTTTGGGTTCTCTTTTTTTCCCTTTCTGTGGGAAAAAGTCATGCATTTCCCCACATAAATTGATCATTTGATAAATAACTATCTTTGTGTGTATTCATTGAAATATAGATGAATAATATCTTACACATATATAAAAAACCAAAAGAATCTAAAGCTGAGAAGTCCATTACTAATATTCGCTTCCATTGAAGATGCAAACCATAAGCCACTGACAGAAACTTAAAAACAATTTAAAAGAAATACAGGATTTGGATGAGCAGGCAGCCTGGCAGATGTGTTTGTTTTTACACATACCTGATGTTGCTTGTTTGCAGTGCATGTTCATAGCATACATTTTTTAGATGCCACCAGTCACTTTGTCTGGAAAAGATTAAATTAACAAAAAGCAGTGGTAAAAACTACTTATTTTGCTATGATTCTATGACATTTTTTTCAACTTTTCCAGGGTGAGGCCTCCTACTATGGCACTTCATTCATGACTGTGATGTGCCAGAGTAATCTATGTAGTTTGAGGGAAGGCTAAAGAAGAAAGCTCCAAAAACGGAAGTTCAGCTGTGAGCACATTTTCCAAAAAAAATGCAGTTTAAATATGATCCTGTTTGAGTGTCTGGGAGAGTCTCTCTACTGTATTCACAAGTTAAAGATATTCTGAAGTTTCAGAATGACAGACCTTCCAGTGTTGAGTCGGAACAGACAGGAAATACACACTCAGTTCCACTTAATTGTTTATAGTCTAAAGGTCATATTGCTCTATGTTTTTTAAGATGCTGTTCTCCCCTAAGTTAATTCTCTTCATGATTATTCCCTCTTGCAGAGGAGGAGAAAACCAAATTAATCTGTGTTTTTCTATGCCTAAGTTAGGCATGTTATTTCACAAAGTTACTAATATTCAGGTGCCTTGTAGACGAAATCTGAAATGAGCACTCTACTTGACATTGACTCCCACATTTCTGTCAATCATCAGAGTAGCACGGAAACGCATAACATTCCTTCACAAGTTGTGGAGTTTGCTGAATTTGTATGAAGGACATCACATAGGAACTCTACTGCAGGGATTCTTGTTGGAGAAATGGTGCATGTTACAATTCAAGCCCTACATTTTAAACTATTTTAGATAGATTTTGCAGTGTAATGGTTCTGATCAAACCACAGATCTTATGTGCTTTGGGAGAACTGTACACTGGTACCACCTGGCAGAGATTGAAAGACCTGATCCTTATTGCTGTGCCTGGAACAGCCATGAAATCAATTATTTTTTCCAAATAACTGACCTTCTCCTTTTGAGATGGCAATATCTTACACACTGTGCTGACTAAACCCAATCAGTTCCTCAGCTGAGACATCCAACACTGCCTTGCCTTCCCTTCCTTACTCTTCTTTTGTGTACAATCAGCCTTGCCCTTTCTATCTTCTGGCTTTAGAGTTTCAGATTTTTTTCCTCCTTGGAGCTAATTTCATCTGGTTGAAACTTTGAATTTGTGACAGAAAGATAAGCAAAAGTTGAGTTTTTTGTTATATGCCCTTTTGTTTAACTGCCCGTGTCAGAGGGATTTTCTTGATGAGTAGCCTCATTAAGTATAACTGAGTCTGTGAGAAGGCTCAGTGCAAGAAAATCTTAAAAAAGGGTGAATTTGATAAATGCTGACAAAACCCAAGTATATTAATACCTTTAATTACATGATTTCTGCTTACATAATATCCTTATAGTATTTTGGAAAATAAGTTTCTTACTTAACGAACCTTCTTCATATGGCATCTCAAACCACTTGTTACCTTCTTTGTTAAAGGTTACTATTCTTGTTCCATTCTAATTCAGCAAATGTAAGTAGCAAACAAGCAAAGCTTTCAGATTTGAAAATCAGGAAACAAATAAGATATCCAGAGTTCCTGTGATTACAGTGCTTTTTATGCAGAGACAGAGATGCTTTCTATTGAGAGCAGTTTTCTCTAATCACTATTGTTTATAGGAGTGTGAAGACTGTTTGACTGCATCTGGCTCTGCCAGGAAACATCCAAGACAAAATGTAGTTGTGTATTAAATTAATCAAAGTAACTGAGGTCAGTTCTGAACTGCTGCATAATAACCTCTTCTGACCCTGTGGCACGGATTTTCCTCTCTTTTTACCTGATAATATGGTGTGTATCACAACTAACCTTTGCTATTTGGTTCTTTTGACTGCAGTCTTTACAAAATATGTTTAATAGGAGCAGCTGCTATGAAGAAAAGCAGTGGTAGGAATGAATATTCTTATAAAAGAACAGTTTGATTTACATTATAGTCTGTGGAAGAAAGCAAAATGTTAATTAGTTTACCAACACTCATCTCTATAACCAAGCTAGCCTGTATATTTTAATATTATCAAAGCGGTTTAGTATACACATTCAAAAGATGGTGCTGATAGAAATTTGAAAGCAATAGAATAATTCATTATGGGGAAGTTTTAAATGAAATAATCAAATTCTGTCTTTATCTAGTAATTTCCTGCAGTCATCCTTTCAGAAAATATGGTATGCTAGGCACTGAAGAACAATCTGAAAAGGAAATGTGCTGGTCATTGTGGAGCTGCAGTGTTTCCACTCGTCTTCCTGACCTGTAAATAAAACCTACCAAGAACAATGCTTAGGGGGATGCTGAACGCAACACAGTAAGGCTAGACGTGTTTTGTGATCCTGAGAAGCAAGTAAAACTTTATTCAGCGCTCTGGATGCTAAATTTATCCGAGAGTGTTGAGACACTTTGGTGTAATAGAGTAGCTGGGCTTTGGTCAACATTAAAAAACACTAATCTGACGGTTCTCGGTTCCGTGTTGTGCATCTCTCTGAAACAAACAGGTGAGGGCAAATGAATTGGTGAGGGAAGAACAACAACACCGGCTCCCCCACCTCCCCATCCTCCTCTGCCCCCAGCACTCAAAAAACCCCCCAGAATTAACCGAACACCACCACCACACCCCGCAAGCCCGCGGCTGCCCCGGCCCGCGTGCGGGCCGCTCGCTTTCCGCCTCGCGGCGCTGCGCGGAGCACACGACCCGCCGGGAGCGGCGCTCTGCGGGGAAAAGGCGGTGTGGCCGGGCGGGGGAAGCGGGGAAATAATCAAACCCAAAATGAGGTGGAGTCAGCACGGCAGGCATACACTGAATGGGCAGTCGAGCTGAAGAGCGAGCGGGAAGCCTAATGTAACAACAGTTGGGGAATTACTTTCTGCCTGGATTCAGTGAACTCCGGTTATTCTTCATCTGGGTGGCTCTACTGAGACAGGGAGCCTGCGCTTCTCTCGCCGCAGACACTGGAAGCCACTTGGCGGAGAAGTTCCAGCAGGCGAGGGAGAGCGGCGGGCGCTAGCAAATGCGGGAAATAGCCTTTCCCGAGTCTCGGCGTGGTGGGGCGGCGCGCCCGGCTGCCTCGATTCGGTGAGCCGCAGGCAGCATGCAGCACGGAGGGAGGGAAGCAGGATTTCGCACTGCCCCGTGGGAGAGCTGCTGTCACGATGGCCTCCGTAGGTAGGTCTGTGGTTCCCTGAGACCCTGTTTTTGCGTTTTCCTACGTCTGAAAACTCGTTTTGTGGGTTGGTCTTGTGTTTGGCTGGTCGCGCTCGCCACAGTGGGAGCGAAACGTGACCCCGGGAAAAGGGGAGGGCGGCGGGAGTTGACAAAAGCGAGCCAGCTTCAGACAGAGGCCGGCGGGGCCGCTCCGCTGGCCGGGCGGGCGCGGAGCCGTGAGCGCGCACTCCTGCAGCCTACGGCCTGCTGCTGCTGCTGCGAGCTCTGCGGAAAGTGGAAAAGTTACGCCTTTTGTAGTAAAGTAACAATGGTGGGAGGCTACGCAGAAACTCTTGAGAAGCTTTTTAGACGAGGAGTTCTGTCAGTGTGAGAGTTTTCTGCAGTCGCAGAGGAATGATTTAGGGCGTGAGGCAGAGCTCAAGAGCTTTGTTTAGTCACTTTTCTGCCGAGGAAGGCTTCTGAGTTTTTGTGAGTCGTGGTGGGTCTTTTCCAAAGTGGAGGAAATGAGGATTGCCTGGCATATTCATAATTTCTGTCTACGTAGAAAAAAAATTTGTTCAGGCTGAGTCTTTTTCCTACCTTTAGGAGTTCTTAGTAATGTTATAGCAGCCCTGAATTTCTTTTCAAAAGCATTAAAGGTGTACAGATTTTGTAAACACAAGTCTTTCATAAATGAGAAATATGGCATGTTTTTTCTGCTTTCTTGCTGAATGAGAAAACCACTTTATTGTGCCATTAGCCCTGGAAGGGTAGTTCCTCTAATTCGTGCATCCAAGACAAAGTATATTTGTGTAATACATGTAAAACACTCTCACTTTCTTATTTCAGATCTTTCAGAATTTGCCATGAAAATCTAAGAGTTTTAGAGCAGCAACTACTACATGGTACAATGTACAGGATGCACCAAAATAAAGAGCCTGGTTCTTACCACCTTAATGCAAACAATTTTTCTATTCAGGCAGTAGCAGCACATGCTTGGGGTAAAGACTGCAACCCTAAAAGGAGAGTTACTGAATCAGAGTTCTCGAGAGACAGACCAAGGAAAAAAATGCAAGCGCTTCGCTTCTCAGTCATGCGTTTTGTGATACTGAACAACACTGAAGATAAACCAAACTGAGTTTGTTTTTTTCGATTCCAGGTTATTAAAAGCAGCCTCTGAAAAGTCAGGTTTTCTTCTGGTTTTAAAATAAAATGGTTTAGGTAAAATCAAAAAGCAGTCCTTGCTTTTGTTATTCAGGCTGCAGTGATCTGCAGTTTAGTGTTTTCTTGCAGGCAAGTGACTAGAAAAGTGAATGGATTGAAGTGGGTCACATTTAGGCAGAATTTTTGTCATAGCAGAACAGGACCAAAGTGAGAGTTTTGATAGAAGGTCCAAGCATCAGTTTGGTTGCTTTCATTTCTTCTATAAGGCAAGCATGCCTTAGACATCAAAAGCTGCACCAGGGAACTGTATTGAGACAGGAAAAGGGGAGTTTAAACTCCTTCTTTCCCTCTCTTTCACCTTAGGAAAAGTATATAGGGTCATAACACAAAATAGAAAATATCACTGAGTCTTTGTGCTTGCTTCTCAGAAGTGTCAGAATGTCAGGCCCAAGCTTTGACCGTTCTTCATTCACTCAGTATTTGCTCCAGTTTACCCCCTCTACCCTTGCCCTTGCCTCCTTTCCTTTGGCTTTGCAGTGTATCTGTCAGTAGACATGAGTGGCACTTTTCAGTTCAGCACAGACGTCTTAAACCTGCATCTCCCAACATTTCAAACAATTTTAATGGATAATGAACTTTGGAGCACAAGGCTGACATTTTACTCTTTTCTTGAAAGGTGCTTGGTCTTTTAGTGCATTCTGCTTGTTCATTTTGAATGTACCATTTGCATGTTTCCTAGGTTATTTTTTTCCTTCTTAAAAACTATTGCAATTTAATTTTAGAATTTGATGAAAATCATCATATTCAGTAATGTGAATGTCTGAAATTCCATTATGAGGTAAACCATTATAAGAATGGGATTGTCTTTCTCTAAAGCCATTTTACTAATTTGCTGTGTAAACTTGGTGTGGACATGTTATAATTTTGTTCTAGTTGTTGGATTTATTTTTTTTTCAGCACTGAATGATCTGCTGTAGTAGAGACAGAATAGGGGTTCTTTTTGTTTATGCGTTATGTACTGATAGTGATTCTCTCCTAAAGAGTGTTTTAGTAAACTTCACATTTTACATTTGCATGTGATCCGAATGTCTTGAGGCATGCCTTTCCAGCTGATTTGCATTCCAAAGAGAGCAAAGCTATGCTTAAAGTCAGTAGCAGAGCATCTGCAAGATCTTTTAAAACAAATGAAAAGACATGCGCAACTGGTTGCTTTAGTCCTTGGGGAAGTTTCTTTTTTTTTCCCCTGACACTCCTTAGGAGTATGAAATGAATTAATGTAAGAAAGCTTTTCAGAAAGTCATGATAAGGATTTTACTGCTTTGAAGATGCTGTATTGTTAATTCTGTTCAGCAAATAGGGCTTACTTGTATTTTAGTGTTGGAATGAATGTATGATACCAAGTTGCCTGTAAAACAGTCTAGCTATTTTCTCAGAAAAGAAGCCATATAGTACAGGCTTTAGGGCTTTAGGGTGGGGTAAAGTGGGGTCTGTTAAATCATCCTTTTGATTCTTATCGATGTGCAGGGGGCAGAGGGTAAGTGCAGTTAATTGTGTTAGCCTATGGTTGCCTGGAATTAGGCTGACACCTGGCATAGCTTCAGAGGCTGCATTTGGCTGTTACTGGCAGGCCGTTCGTTATGGGAGAAGTTGCAGAACACAGGAATGTACCAATATACTCCCTCTTCTCTCGTGCATCTTGCCGGCAGGCCAGAGTCTCCCCTGAAGATGGTGAAGTGCCAGACTTCCTCACCTAGTGCTTGCTGGGAGGACTGTGTGCCAGGGATATTTCCTCAAGGGGGGACATGGATGAATTACAGCTCTCTTTAGGGCATAAGGCAACAATGATTTTTTAAATTCTAAATACATTTGAATGGCTCGCAAAACACAGTGAACACTTTCTAAATGCACACAATAAATAATTGCATGAAGTTAAAAGCCTTCAGTACTGTAGTGTACATTGCATTTAATTACTAGCAGTTTGGGTTCTAGCTGTTGAATATGTTTTTTCTTCCACCAAATAAATGTCTCTGAGAAATACTTTACTGCCTCTCCAGATGTGCTGTTTTATCTCCGAGGTTGTCAGCCATTTTTGTATTTTCTGGAATATCCAAGCATGTGGTACATGTTCTACTGAGATTCTTCTCAGATGAAGCAACTGAAACTGCCTTTTTTGTGTGCAGAGGGGTTAATGCCTGAATGCTAGAGCCACTGTCTAATTTATTAATTTTCCTAGATTCACTCTGACTGATTATTTGCAAAGAAAGGTGGTTCACTCAAAAAGGCATTAGCAGAATCTCCAAACAATAGTAATTTTGTCTTTTCCTTCGCAAACATTAAAAAATCCTGTTACATTTTCTCTGCTCGATATTGGTGGGGTTTTGGGAACTGTAGGAACTACATGTGTCTCTGTGTTGGTACATGATTTTGACTCATGACCTGTACTTCTTCTACATGAGAAGTGGAACTCTACTTACTTTGAATAGGAAAGCATGTACTGTGCAAAGGACACAATAAAGCTATTCCATTTCCTGGCATACGAAGTTTATAAAAGACAAGACTTAAAGCATCCTTTATTGATTTCCATATATTCTGTGAAAAGGAAGGAACAGTATGATCAAAGTTGATGGGTTTCATATCAGGGAATAATTTGCCTCACTGTATTTTTGTGAAATTGAAAGCAGAATGTAACAAGTTTAAAAGGTCAGAATTTCAATAAAATTAATACTTTGCAGGCTGACCGAAAGCAAGAGAGACTTTTGGTCTCTTGCTAATATTGGCACCTTTGTATTTGGAAAAGCAAGGGAGTGAAAGGGAAGAATAGGTAATTCATAAGAATCTTACCGTGTAAATGGACTTGGAAAAGTGTTAGTTTGTAAATTGGCTCAAGTGGGCCATTACTTTGGCTTACTTTAGAGTAAGGCCATTACTTTGGCTTACTTTACTTTTCTCTGACCATTCGGCTTTTATGCTAGCCTCAGATAGTTGTGAGTAATGAGCTCAGCGTAACACTGACTTAAAACTCCTGAAAGAAGTAGCTGAGGATCTTGACTTGAGTTTTCAAGTTGATATCCACATTAACTATCACCTTCTCACGAAAAGGACTACAAAGTTTGAAGTGTATGAAAACCTACTAAAATACAAGGTATGGTAGTGAAATGACTGCTTTTACTTCCCTGCTATTGTTGGATGATTGTCTCTAAAGGTGTGAGGTGATTTTGCCCTTCAGCTGCTGCCAGGAAAGGAATGTTGTTACCTTTTATTTGGACCATGGTGTGGGTTAAGCTACTCTGGGATTTTTCAGTAGGTTTTTTGTTTGTTTGGTTGGTTGGGTTTTTTTGTTTCGTTTTGGTGGGGTTTTTTTGTTGGTTTTTGTTTGTTTGTGTGGTGGTTTTTTTGTTTGTTGGGTTTTTTGGGGGTTTGTTTTTTTTGGTGTGGTTTTTTTTTTTTTAGATTGGGTGGGAGGGCAGATTTACTTTTCTTCTTTGGGGGGCGGATGGGTTCCTTTTTCTTCTTTGTTTCAACAGGTTTAGTGGATTAAAACACGGGTTAATCTGTAAGATCTTACTTTATATAGCTGTGTCCTAGACACATCCATCAGTTTCTGCTTACAACTGCAAAAAACCTGCAACTTTTACAGGTTTTACCTGTTGCTGCCAAGTAGAAGAGTGAGCTGGCTATTTTTGTGCCTTGTATGTTGGTACAATTAGTATTCATTTTCTTTCTTAATGTCAATTTTCAGTAGAGTATGATGTAAAGAGTCCAGCTCCTTTCTAAGAGCCTGCCTTTAAAGTTGATAGTAAATGTAGGTCTGACCTGAGTGCATGAAGAAATACAAACATGAATCATCCTGGCTTTGTCATGTGACTTCTTGAAGCAGGGAGCTGCACTTCTCTGTTTTCACTGTTTTCACAGCTATAAATGGCACGGTAGGAGCCTGAACCAAGAAGCACTGATGCTTTGCTTTCTGTCAGGCTAGTAAATTTTGTAGAAGCTATGAAATTGCAGAGTTACTGATTCCATGAGATAAAGGGTTAACAGCTGACTAATGAACTGTGCAGCAGACAATGAGAGGACATAGCTGAAATATCCAGCAGTTTTGTTTTTAATTGAAGTAAAAACAAGGCTGCTTTCATAGGAAGTGTTTTTCAGATATACTTGTTTCTGGTCTGGAAAGAGTTGTACTGAGTTTGTTTTTTCTGCAGGTTACATGCCTGTCTGCCAGTGGCTTTTCACTCTATATTTAGTAATTTACACCTGTGAAAATGGGGTGTGAAATGCATCTGTGAGCCTGATGTGGCCCTTCCCTCACAAAGTGTATGGAGCTCTAAAGGTAATAACAACAATCTAAAGCCTGAAACAGGAAGAATCAAGCCTTGGTCCCTTTATTCATGCAAGTTCTGTGGAATAAGGAGTGGAATTTACTGTGTAAATCCATAAGATTAACTTTTATGCATGTAGTTAAGGTCGTATTAGAGTGGGAGAAGCTTTTAAGCTATTTCAGGAGTGCCACTCCCTCCCTGCCCCTTGACTCTTGTTAACTGGATTCCAGTGACTCTCCTGTGTAGTCTGGTATCAGGAGAACACGGAGGCATGAAAACAAGCAAGCATATGGAGATAAGTTTGGGATTGTAATTCCTATTCCTGTGGCGAATGCATTAACCTCTTGCATTCAGAAGCAGAATCATCTCAACCTGCAGTGTAATTGAGAAGCACCTGGGCAAGTTCATGTGCAGAGATGAGATGCCTGTTGCACTTGAGATACTTTGTCAAATGCTGGTCTCTGGAGATTTGTCAAAGTTGTGTTTCTGGGGAGGCTCTAGTAGCCTTCATGCGTACATCAATTTGACCAGCGTGGGTTTGTGCAGCCAGCTTTTCTAACTCTGCACCACAGTGAGTATGACTGTAATGTAGCTGGTCTAGTAGATAAACACGGATTCAGAGTTCTGTAGCTCTTCCATACTAAACATTTCTGCAGTATTTCCTTAAAGTTCACTTTTTTTGGCTGTTATGAATATAGTTAAAGTAACAGTATAGTTAAAAGAGTTTCTGTTAAAAGGCAGTTTTCTGTTTCCCTTATCTGATTAAATGTTTGCTCTGTATGATGTGTGCTATGTAATGAATTCAGACGGTTTATAGCCAGGGCACTAACTTGCAGATTTTCTTGTCTCAGACATATCTTTTAATTACCTTGCACACTCCTCATTTAAGTAATAGCAGAACCAAGCTCTGCCATGAATTGAAGGGAAAACAATATTCATTTGGACTTGTTTCAGTGGCTTTTTACATTAGAAAGATTTCCTTATGGAAAAGATGCATTAGTGTGATCTTAACTATTTGTAGAAATGGAATTGTTCCATAGCATCCTTGGTTTGGGTTCTTTTTTCCCCCTCCCTTATTCTTTTTTATATACTATGGAAGTATATAAACTCAAGAGACAGTTAGAGATTGTTTCATCTGTGATTGTCTTACAGAGTTTCAGTCCTATCAGTGTTGAGGTCAGTATTCAGGTGAATGAAGCTATTCAAATGCATGGGCATTTGTAGTACTACAGTCTTCTGTCATGGAAAACAGTGTGGTTGAGCCTGGACCTGTGTGAAGAGGTGTTGGCTTTTTTATACTAACCCAGAATAATTAGATGTAATCCCCATGAGAGCTTGACTGGTTATTTAAGTGTACCTCAAAACAATGGGGTGAAACTGCTCTGCAGTAATAGTATCCACATTATTCCTCATCTAAATGCATATGTTTAACTATATGCTGTAATATTTATATCCAGTATAATTAAGTTGAATGTATTTCAGATTTCAGTCAGTTTAGAAACCAGTTACTCTGGTGCTGTTTGCAGGCTATTAGAAAATAAAGATTACATTGTTTTGCTTCTTTGTCTGTGTGGTGTGGACAAAGTCACACCTGAAAAGTGTAGCTGCACAGTGTCATGGTTTAAGCCTAGCCAGTAGCCAAGCTCAATGCAGTTGCTCAGTCACTCTCCAGCCGCTAGGACTGGGGAGAAAATTGGAAGGGTGAAAGATAGAAAACTCATGGGTTGAGATGAAGACTGCTTAAGAGGGAAAGCAAAAGCCCCATGCACAAAAGCAACACAAAACAAGGAATTAATTTACTTCTTCCCATGGGCAGTCAGATGTTCAATCATCCCCAGGAGAGCAGAGCCCATCAGGTGTAATGGTTATTTGGGAAGACAAATACCATCACTCCAAATGTCCTTCCCTTCCTCCTTCCTGCCCCGACATTGTATACTGAACATGATACCATATGGTCTGGAGTATCCCTCTGGTCACTTGGGGTCACCTGTCCTGGCTGTGTCTCCTCCCAACCTCCCATGCACCCCCAACTGCCTTGGCAGTATGAAAAGCAGAAAAGGCCTTGGCTCTGGGTAAGCCCTGCTCAACAATAACAAACATATCTCTCTGTTATCATTACTGTGTTAAACACAAATCCAAAATGGCCACATATCAGCCACTGTGAAGAACATTAACTTTACTCTGGCCAAAATCAGCACAACAGGTAAACCATGTGCTGCTCTGTGCTGCTAAACTGCCTTTCAACCCCAGTTGTGTCCTTTTCTCATCCTGTGAGCAGAAGAGTGTGAAGACTGGCTCACTCACCTTCATGCCCATCAGGTTACACAGTAATAATACATCCCTGAGCTTACTTTTCTCCAGGCCATACAGTCTGTTTGGGACTCAGCCCCTGCTCCTACAAAAGGTGCTTCAGTCCCAGTGATGGTGTCTTTGTGACCTTGTGCTGGACTTACTCAAGCAAGTCCCTGTCTCTCTTGTACTGAGGAACCCATAAATAGGTGCAGAGCTTCATATGTGGCTCTAATGCTAAGCAGGGAGGAAGGATCACCTCCCTTGACCTGTTTGCAACACTTTGTGATCCAGGCCGGGATATTATTGGCCACCTTTGCCATGGGGTTATATTGCTGGCTCATGGTCAGCTCATTGTCCATGAGAACCACCAAGTCCTTCTCCACAGAACTGTCTCCAGCCAGTCAGCCCCAACATGTGCTGGTGCCACAGATTATTCCTTCTCAGTTGCAGGAGTCTACATTTCTGCTAAAGATTCCTTCTGTCCCATTTCTCTCACTTCTGAATGGCAGCACAACCATCTGGTTCAATGACTGTTTACCGTTTTCTGTTGTCTTCAAAACTTGCTGATGAACCTTTATCCCATTATCAATGTTTTTAATGAAGGGTGTTGAAGACTGTTGGTTCTGGGATCAGCCCTGGGGTACAATACTATGACTTGCCTTCTGATGGACTTGCTGCAGCTGATCACAAGCCTCTGGGCCCAGATATTCAGCCAGTTTATAATAGATCTCCCTTCCACTTATCTAACCCTTGTTTTGTCAGTGTGTTTGTGAGGATATTGTTATGGAAGACCACAACAAAAGCCTTACCAAAGTCAGGATAAGGAACATCCACTGCTCTTCCCTTAGCCACTAAGCTAGTCGGTTTATTGAAGAAAGTTATTTCAGTGTACATGCATGATTCCCTCTTTGTAAATTCATGCTGACAACTCTCAATCCTTTTTCTGCCATATGTTTGGAAGTGGTTTCCAGGGTTAGTTGCTCCGCTCCATCGCCTTTCCAGAGATTGAGGTTAGATTAACCAAGCCTGCAATTTCCTGGATCATCCTTCGTACCTTTCTTGAAGGTATTAGTGATGCTTGCTCCTTTCTAGTTTTTTAGAATCTCTCCCAGTCATTGAGAACTTTTAAAGATTATTGAGAGTGATCTTGCAGGGCATCAGCCAGCTCCCTCAGCTCTTGTGTATTCAACTTCTCATTCCCCAGTGGACTCAAATATATCCAGTTTGTTTTAGTTCTCCTTTCCTTAGTCCTCCTCCACTGATGGTATGTTTTAATCCAGATTTTACTTGTGGTCTCAGGGGCTATAGGTTCCCAAAGGCCTGTCTTACTGGTAAAGACTGATATGAAGAAGGTTGTGAGTACCTTAGTTTCATCTGTGTCCTTTGGTCCAGGTCCCCTGTCCTATTCAACAAGTGGGCTGAGTGGGCTGGTGGAATTAAAAAGTGAAGATCATGGGTTGACATAAGAACAATTTACTGAAATCAGCAATGAGATGAGAAAACAAATAGTAAGAACAACAATACTAAGAAAAGAGAAAGTGATTCACATGCAAAAATGCTCACTGCAGAGCTTGAGCTGAGCTCCACATGAGCGCCTCCCTCCACCTTGCTACTATCACCACCTCACTGCTCCCTCCACCACGCTTTTTCAACCAGAAGGGACCCCTTCTCCCTGGAAGAGACTCCCTTCCTCCCGCCCACAGCAATAGCATGAGGTGATACACAATTACTCCAGGTCCTGGCCGTGCCCCCTGCTGCGTACTGCAGAAATTAACTCTGTAGTGGCTGGGACTGGGACACTCAATTTTCTATTGGGTTATTTATACCCAATTATATTATACCTACTGGTATTTTAGGTGCAAATGGTGCACTTGACTAGACATACCTGATTAATACTGTGGACTGTTAAATGAAAAATGTCTTGGAACAGACAGTCCATCCTCATTTTTAGGGCTAGGGAATGTGTTCTGGAGAACTGATCCAACAGTTTGAGTGTAGCAATCCTGTGTTCTCTATTCCCTCTACTATTTGACCTGCTGGATGCAGCAATCAACATAATTTTGTGAAATAACATCTACTACTCCAAAACCCAAAACCTCTTCTTTATAATCTTATAAGAGAAAATCAGAATATTTTATGAACACTTTTTTTTTTCCAGTACAAGGTTCATAAAAATGCATGTTGTTTTTAAATTTGCATTTACTTTGTTTTCTTTGCTGCAGAATCTCAGAGTTGCACAGAAGCCATTAACCTCTCTATGGTGATGTCTGACAGCCCTGTGGGCACTAACTCTTCTTTGCTGAGGGCCAACATGCAGACTGATCCCTCCTTTCAGTGCTGTTTTGCATCTTCATGTACTGTTTCAAGTAGCAATCCTATACCAGGGGCAGAAAGGTAGGAAAAGATTCTCCTACATTATTGTATAGTTCTCATAATGATACTTCCCTGCCAAGACATTATTCTTGTGTCTTCATTGCAGACGATTTTCCCAAAAACTTT
Source organism: Notiomystis cincta (assembly GCA_013398075.1). Taxonomy (NCBI): domain Eukaryota; kingdom Metazoa; phylum Chordata; class Aves; order Passeriformes; family Notiomystidae; genus Notiomystis; species Notiomystis cincta. Next base: position 60,843 of record VZRX01020686.1, read on the forward strand.
GAGATGGGTTGTGGCATTTAATGTTGATGTTCTCCATTGGCTGGATTTTAACCCATACCACAGGTGTTACTTTTATTTCAACGGCGCAATTAGCTTTGAAGATATGTTGGAAGAGAAAAATAAATAGAATTTTATAGCTCAATTATGTTATTGTGTGCTAGCACAAACTCATATATATTTTTCTGTGTGCTTAACTGGCTTCTCTGATGTTTTACTTAAAGCTGTGTCATGAAATTTCACATTGGAATAAGCTGTATTTGAGAGAAAAGGAGCACTGTTCTCACTGCAGACATGTTTCTAGTCAATAAAATGTCAGTAGATATGCTTTGGTAGTGTATAGCTGATTCCTTTCCAAACTGCTTAGCAGGCTTGGAAGTTCTATTATTTTATAATTATATTGTGGTGAACATGTAGGGCTCTGGACAAGAGTTTGAATAGTATGAATTTACAAAGTACTCCTTGTCCAAAGGAGCTTACAGCATAAGCTAAGAAATGGCAAGAAACAGCAAACAAACAAGGAGTCCCTAGTTACTATTAGAAGGTTCAGAAGACCATAACAATGCTTGATCAGTCATTAGCTGTGTGCTATATTTACTAATAGACATGGTGTTACATTGAAGTTACCAATGAAGTTACCTTTTTTATCTCTCTGCAAACGCATTCCTTTCTGGCTAATTATCCTATTCTCATTCTTGGCTATTTGGCTCCTTTTTCACAGTAAGTATTTGGGAATTCTTCTGGTTGGAGTGTCAGAGTCTCAGTGAGTACTTCAAGTATGTTGTTAACTATTTAACTTTTATTTATCTTCCAATCTAATTGGTTTAACTTTCAGTCAGTACTGAGACTGTGAAAGAATGTTTTGGGTTTGTGATTACAAATGTGAACTGTAAGACTGAACAAAATATGTTGGTATTTGCTGCAGAGGAGGCAGTGTAAAAATTACAAGCAGATATGTATTAAAAGCTTATCAGGCAATTCAGTCATTATCAAGTTTACATTCCTACTTCAGACTTTATCTAGAAAATTTTGTTCACTTCTTTCTAAATATTTTTTCTATATACCTCTAGAGGTTTTTTTCTTGCAGTGATGTCTTCCTCAATTTGCTTACCTTTCATTTCTTTGATGGCCCTTCTAATTTAAGCTGTTTGAATCTGCTCGAATCCATTTCCACAGCTCCCTTTTAATTAAAAATCCTTTTTTAAAAAATTATATATCTTATGTCAGCTTTTTCCCTTTGTATTTCCTAATGAGTTTGTTCTCTCTAGATTTGGTAATAGTAATATTTTCCAGCTACAGCCTTAGGGCATTTCATTTTTAGAAGCAAGGAGACAACTTAAACTTTTATCATTTGATTTCATCAGGAGCTTAGTTTCTCTCGTTTAGAAGGACTTATTTTTTTCTTTTTTACTTGAACAGGTAGAATTGCTACCCAGTAGAAAAATAGAATGTTTGCTGTTGAAATATTTAATTCTGTAAATCAGAATTTTCCCACTGTCAAATAAATTAACCACTGGACCTGCCTCCCTTCTTTCATTAATATGAATTGTATTAAAATAGACCTGGTCTGCAAGTTATTCCTTGTGAACTGTGTCTTATCATTATCATAGTTACTGATTTATTGTGTGATGGTGCACAACCACCTCCTTGGCCCATTTCTTTTCTTTTTTATTCTGGTGAACGTAAGACACTCTGCATTTAAGAACTGGTATGACCATGTCAGGTTTCTTCCATAAACCTCTACCTCTGCAGCTTTGTCATAAGAATTGTTGCCTCCTACTGCAGTTTTTCAGGTAGCACTTTAGCAGGATCACTGTATGTGAAGCAATGCTGCAAACAGCCTCACTAAACTGATTAATATTAAAACTAACCCACTCAAACAAGGGGAAGGAGAAGTAGTTACATGTCATTAATTTCATGGACTGGTTTATAGTGCAAACTCAGAAACTATCCCATCAACATGGCTAGGTGGAGGGTGAGATAAAGCAGAACATAATGACCTACATTGAAGAAGTTATTGGTCAGGGTAAGGCTGGAATCCCTTAATCCAACTGCATTACCTGGTCCAGCATGTGTTCAAAGAGCACCCTGAGATCTTGTCCTGGGTATGATGTTTTACTGCTTTCAGTGATCACTGAAGTGTGGGTGGTACAGTAACATTTTAAGGGAATTATTTGGCTGTTGTTTTATTTTTATGTTCAATTTTTGGCTTTTTTTTTTGACAGCTGTTCTGCAGCAGAATGTTCTTGGCTTGAAAACAGCTCTAAAGCTTCCCTGTCAACCCAGTTTTCAATGGGAAACATCAGACAGCCTGGAAGTTACCTTGTGCCCTCTGAATTTTCAAGTCCTGTGCAGGATGTCTCTCTCCTGCCTCATTTCCAAACTCCAGGACTGCAAGTTGTCACCTTGAGCAACCTGGAGAGTTCACCAGCAGAGCCACACCACGACCATGCTGTGAGCAGCAGTGCCCGTGCCCACCTGAGCTACAGTGCGGGTACCAGGGACAGTAGCTCTCGCCGAGAGGAGACACAAACTACTTGCATAGCCAATTCTAGCACATCTAAAACTCTGAGCTCATCAGTGGCAAGTGCTGATGACAATGATTTTTTGACACAAAGCTTAGTTACAGTGGCCTCTGGACACAGCAGCCAGAACAGTGCAGTTCTGCATCACCACGGAGGGAACCTACATGCTCAGCCGCCTCTTCCAGAGAAGAAGAGGTCCTCTGAGGGAGAACGTTCCTTTGCCTCTGTGTCACCTTCTTCAAGTGGCTTCTCTAGCCCTCATAGTGGAAGCACAATCAGCATTCCCTTCCCAAATGTCCTCCCAGATTTTTCAAAAATGTTAAGCCCTTCCCCAGTGCCAGGTAGGTTCTGCATCAGAGAAGTGCAGAATACATTAGATTTCATATGAGTTTATGAAACGAATTTGGGGGATTTTGTAAGTGGAGAAGGAAAAAAAAAAGAAGTGGAATGAAAATGGCACAGCGGACTTGAATGTTTACAGTAAATGGTGCCAGTTCACTGTCTTTGGATGCATTATTCAGAAAAGAAGGCTGCAGATTTCTTCCTGCACTTCCTAGAAGTCAGCCATTGGGCAGCCTACCTTTTTAGCTGTCAAACTACAATGGAAAAATGTGGAGTCCAGTTTCTTTTAAAAAGGGTGGCTTCTCTCTGCACCTTTAAGAGTTGTGCCAAGGAAAGCTGAAAAGTACACGTGTTCATTGGGCCCTGTTGAGAAGTTTGTATTCAATACAGCTTTATAACTGTTAAGCTAATATAGCTTTTTAATATCTTATGGATTTTGCAAAATTAAACTTCAAACATGCTTTCAGAATCTTACTGTATGTTATATATTGGTTCTAAAACATCTCAGTTTCTGTAAACTATCCTAATGATGAGTTTTTTGAGTAATCATGGTGATTGGAAGTTGGAAAGAAAAATGAAAACACTTGTGTATTTAGAAAAATTCCTTGACTTTTTCTCCCTTTTATTTCACAGAAAGCACAGCTGATAAACATGTGACCGTAAAATTTGTTCAGGACACGTCCAAGTTCTGGTATAAGTCAGATATTTCAAGAGAACAAGGTATATCAATTGATACTTATTCTGGCATATCTGTTCATAGTAAAGCTAGTTGGTCTCAATTTTAGATTCATACCTGATCTCTGAAAGAAATATAAAACCTAGAAGGGCCACAGACAACCCTTCTTAGTGTCTTTTGTTGAAAGGCTGAATTTGAATGTGGAGGGCAGTCAGATTGTCCTGAAAAATATTCAGTTAATCAGACACATTATTAGCATACCTGAGCTAACTACGAAGTAACATAGATCTGCCTGTTGGTAGCTGCTGCAAATACCTATGGTTGCTGTGAAGCTTCTGATTTTGGAATGGCAAATATGCATGAAACAATACCAAATGGCTCTCTGCTCTCCATAACCTTTTAAGTGGGCTCTTCTGACATGATCTCAGAATAATTCATTAACTAGGTCATCCTCAAAAGCATCCTCACCTACCAGTTGTTTTGTAGTCTGAATTTCAATGTCAAGTGACATACATTATTTCTTAATGGTCACTACCATGGAACAACATCTTTATGATGTATCACGCAAATACAGTACTTTCATATGTATTATTCAGGGAACTGAAGAAAGCTTTTATTACCTCTGTGAAAATGAATACTTATGAGCACTTGGAGTACTGCATCTGACATACAGGAAAGACATAGACAGACCTGTTGGAGCGAGTACAGAAGAGGGTCACCAAGTTGATTAGAGGGATGGAGCACCTTTCCTATCAGGAAAGGCTGAGAGAATTGAGATTGTTCAGTCTGGAGAAGGGAAGACTTTAGAGTGACCTAATTGCAGCCTTCCAGTACTTGAGAGGAGCCTACAAGAAAGATGGAGAGGGTCTTACTAGAAGAACATGTAGTGACAGGACAAGGTGAAATGGTTTCAAACTGAAACTAGGTTTAGATTAAATATTAGGAAAAAATTATTTACTGTGAGAATGGTGAGGCACTGCAACAGACTGCACAGTGTAGCTGTGGATGCCCTCCATCCATGGAAAGGTTTAAGACCAGTTTGGATGTGGCTTTGGGCTACTGAGAGTTGTCCCTGTTTATGGCAGGATCGTTGGAAGTAGATGGTCTTTAAGGTCCATTCCAATCCAGGCCATTCTTCCATGATTCTATGAACTTACACACTGTCCCTGCAACAGTATGTGTATAAGTGTGCTGGGTACTTGACAATCCACTAATCATAGAGGAGCAAAGTGAGCTCTGTGTGGATTGCAGAAAGAAACTTCAGGCTTGAATATTCCGCAAAATAACCAATTAAAACCAAACAAAGTTAAATGTTGATACAATAAAATTGATATATTTTATTTAACAGTAAATGAGAGAGAAAGAGAAAGAAAGAAAGAAACTGAAAAAGAGGTTGTGGAGGGGGAAGAGTGACAGGAACAGATTAAATAGAAATGTATCACCTCTCTGTGAGTCCCAAGATTAATACAAGTTGGGCCAGATGGGAATGCCCAGGTACCTCCTCTGAAGGGGGACAAATTTGACACTGTCTCTTGTAAGATTGAATTGGTTGCGTCACTGCATCATGTGTAGTTCTGTGGTGCAAGGCCTCAGGAATGAGTCTGAGGAGTGCTTTGAGGGTCTTTGATGGATTATGGCACTTCCTCAGCTGCCCTGCTCATGAATGTCCTGTGGATGTGGCTTTCCTGGGGTGGGGGGTTTTACAGCTGAGCCAGTTTGTGTGATGGAGGGTGGATGTTCACTGCCTCTGACCAGAGGTCATGTCATATAACCAAAACTCTCCTCCTCCCATCTTGGTTGGGGAAGAGTCTGCAAACCTGGCTGCTGATAAGCCTGTGGGCTATGACCTCCACCCCAAAGCGAGCTGGGGATGATTTTCAGGACAACTGCTGGGCTTGGCCTTCCTATGAATGCATCCTTTTCCCCCTGCCTTATCCATTTCTTCTCAGACCTAAGATGATTGAAAAACAGTGTCACTTCTATCTTATCTCAGGTTCTTTTAGGTGGCTTAACCCACAGTTCAGGGTTTCAGTCAGGAGACCCATTCAGGTTGGGGTTGGCTTTGGCGGTGCAGTTTAGTTGCTGCAGCTTCTTTACACACTTTGGCCATAATGGGCAAAAGTCCTATATAACAGTATTTCAGCCATGAAACTGTAACATTTCAGTCTCAGGCAGTGCTTTGCAAATGCAATTGGTCTGACTGTGCTCGTGTTTATACAGTAATAATCAGCTACACTGGATTGCAATTAATGAGATAAGGCAGGATTCTAAACTGTGATTTTTAAAATGTGGTTGTCAAAAAGGAAAAATTGCTAACTAGTTCTGCACTGATAAGGATATTCTATATCTAAGGATATACTAAACCAAAATAATGTGAACTTCAGCTATTGGCAAATGATTTTAATAACTGTCTAGTTAGTAGGTTCTCAGACGGTGAGGATGTTCTTGTGTAGTGGTAAATAATGATGCCAGGGGAATAAAGGGCATAGAAAACAGAACAATAATTAATTTTAGGATGATACTTAGCTGATCCTTTCACTCCAGTCCCCTTTGCCTTCTCTGCTCACCACCCATAATGAGAACTGAGTCTTTAAACGTGCAGAAAAATATCTGACATGGTGTATGTCCAGAGAGGGAAGTAGATATAAAGCAATTTTAAACCTAACTGCTTGAACAAATGAAACAACAGTCTTCCCAACATTTTGATATGCCTCTTTTCATCCTTGAAGTAAAACTCCTTTTAAAATATGTTTTAAGGCACTGTTGCTGAAGAGGGGAGCATTTGTTCTTTATTCCCCTGTGTTTAATAGACTGCTCCTGTGACAAATTATTACTGTATCCCTTTGTATTTAGAAGCGTTATGTGAGTACTGCTTAATTGCAGGGATTTGCATATTCATCCTTATCCTCTCAAAACAGGACATATTGTTGTGAAAAAAGGTTCTTTTCTTTACCATCTGACAGATGAGGAGAATAGAATGCATGCATTTGGTTTACTTGTTTTAACAGAAGAGACAATTATGTCTGCATTTTCTTGATTTTTTTTTTTACCTCCCCTTTTTTCATGAAAAGAACCTTTGCTTTGTAAACATTGTTCAGGCCTTACAACATATGCCTTTGTCCCCCATGTGAATAATACTCATATTCTGTGTGAACAGTCAATTAAGGAGACCAGTGTCAAATTTGGTCTTTTTCTAGGGTTTCTCTAAAGGCTTGCTGATGGTTAGAAATTCTAGAAGCAAAGTATGCTAGTATAGACAAGTATTTTAAAAAAGTTTGTGGGGGAGGAAAGACAGCAAAGTACAAAGATTTTATTAAGATTGATCATTAGATTAACTCTGTTTTCAAAGTAAATTGAAGATTTTGGGCTACTAGATTTCGAAGTCTGCAACTGGCTTGTGCAAAGCAGTGGCAACTGCCTTGCAAGTGTTTTTTCTTGGAGAGGACTTCATATTGTGCTTTCAAAAGAGATCCCAAAATACAGATGAAAAATATTTCAAAGTCAAAGAGCAAAATATACACTTATATTCTTCCTTTGCTTTAAAACTCCTAAGTCAGTGAGCTGGCTTTGCAGGGACAAAAACTTGGTGGTAGATGAAAATAAATCTGTTCTGCCTGTTGAGGCTAAATAGGAAGTGAAAAACAGTGCTGTCTAGTCAGTGTGGGAATTACAGAGAGCTATGCAGTCTTGACAAATTGACAAAATTTAAGCAGAAGTAGACTTGCTCTTGCACTGGTTGTAGTACAGTAGGGTTCTGTACTTGAGGCTTCTTTCAGAATAAGTATCTGTGAGATTTGGACAAGGTATTTCCACTCAGGTCCCCCAAATATACTTGATTGTGTTTTGTTGTACAGCAATAAGGATAGAGAAGAGAATTTTAATTCTTCTGGTGTCCTGTTCATTATACATTTGCACTTCTGTCCTTTTTGAGTGTGTGCATTGTTCTTGAACTGTTTTCCTGTCTTTGTTTGAATCCCTTGCAGCCATTGCTGTTCTCAAGGAAAAGGAACCTGGGTCTTTCATTGTTCGAGACAGTCATTCTTTCCGAGGAGCCTATGGGCTAGCAATGAAAGTTGCCACACCACCTCCTTCTGTGCTACAGTTAAAGAAAGGTACTTGTATATGTTATTAAACAAGCCATACATTGTAGGTAGTCCTTATTGGTGGGTAGTAATCTGATGGAATCTCCCCCTCTTCTCAGAAGTGCAAACTGAATTGCAGGCTACATTTGATGTGTTTTTAAATGAGACTGGATATGATGCCTGTTGTACTATATGGTTTCACCATGACTTGTGCTTTGTGGTTGTGCATGTGTTGTACCTCATCAACCTAACAGAAAATCAGTGTCATCTCAGCAACTGGTCTTCCCTAACAATCATAAGTCTGCATTTGATTTACAGCCTACAATGTAAAGTTTTCATTCAGCTGGAGGGCTGAATATTTTTGATCCCAAAGTTTTGTTTTGAGACAGTTCTATTTCAGATACAAATCTGAAGACATTCCTAAGGATAATTGTTTAAAAGAAGTGGTGATTCATATATGTGCTCCAGTGCCTCCATATGTGTTTTGCTTGATGGTTGTGAAACTGAATGCAGAAATCATTAACTAATTTATGGAAATTCAGCAGCCAATATCTGTAGTGTTCTTGGTTCAGTTTGTACTACTACAAGGTTAGTGGAGTGGTTTTCAATGCTGCTGTTTTTCTTTTAAAAAGCTTATTATGTTTCATTAGTACATAATGACTGGTGAGGTAAGCAACTAAGATTACAGGAAAGCATTTATTTTTAGTATTGTTTTTATGGAAGTATGGTTTTGGCTGGTTTGGTTTGGTTTTTTGTTTTGCTATTGGTTTGGATTTGGTTTGNAAACTGAATTGCAGGCTACATTTGATGTGTTTTTAAATGAGACTGGATATGATGCCTGTTGTACTATATGGTTTCACCATGACTTGTGCTTTGTGGTTGTGCATGTGTTGTACCTCATCAACCTAACAGAAAATCAGTGTCATCTCAGCAACTGGTCTTCCCTAACAATCATAAGTCTGCATTTGATTTACAGCCTACAATGTAAAGTTTTCATTCAGCTGGAGGGCTGAATATTTTTGATCCCAAAGTTTTGTTTTGAGACAGTTCTATTTCAGATACAAATCTGAAGACATTCCTAAGGATAATTGTTTAAAAGAAGTGGTGATTCATATATGTGCTCCAGTGCCTCCATATGTGTTTTGCTTGATGGTTGTGAAACTGAATGCAGAAATCATTAACTAATTTATGGAAATTCAGCAGCCAATATCTGTAGTGTTCTTGGTTCAGTTTGTACTACTACAAGGTTAGTGGAGTGGTTTTCAATGCTGCTGTTTTTCTTTTAAAAAGCTTATTATGTTTCATTAGTACATAATGACTGGTGAGGTAAGCAACTAAGATTACAGGAAAGCATTTATTTTTAGTATTGTTTTTATGGAAGTATGGTTTTGGCTGGTTTGGTTTGGTTTTTTGTTTTGCTATTGGTTTGGATTTGGTTTGCATTTGCTTACTCTGGGGCAAGGTTAGCAGTTCACCTCTGTTACTGTAGCACTTTGAATCTGTTTTAATCTGGTATTTTGAAACAAGTTTTAATAACAACTTGCCATGTATTCCTTTTTTGTTGGCAATAAACATCAGCAGAATCACTTCAATGACTTACTTGATGAACTCGACATAGGTGTACTGGAGTGGTGATAGCAGCAACTAGGAGGCAAATTGAAAGTGGCTTGTAGGTGCTTTTAGTAATTTTTTCTTACAATCGTTGAAGTCCCGGAAGACTTGAAAGTTCAAACTCTGCCAAGCCTTTAAGAGACATTTTATGTTACTTGTACCACAGGCAAGTACCAGTAAGACTGTAGCATTCTTCCACTTCTCAGTTCCTGATACTTAGCTGTTGTGGTTTCCACTGTTTAATCCCAGAAGGCACAGATTGGTTCAGATTCCTGTAGGGTTTCTTGTTCCAGGCTTCCCTTTTCCACATACCTTGTAGTCATTTATTTTTAATTTGGTGAGAGCATAACAGCAAACAGTAACCCGTTTGAAAAGGTGATCAGTGTAATATTTCCTTGCGTAGAAGTTTCTGCTGTCCATGATAATGCATTCATCTGTATTAGCCTGAAAGTCAACCCTTGTTTCCTGATAGATCAAAGGGAGCACATGTGTTCGTAGCTCTTCTGTTAAAGTTTGAATGGTTTGATAGCTTTGTCCTGTTGATATGAAATAACCTTTTAATTGTTTGGGGAAGGATTAGTTTTGTGGTCAGGTATGAAATACTGTGAATCCATCTTTCAAGAAATATTTGTGTTAATTATATATCTGCATATATGTGTATATGTTTAAAAGAATGTTAAATCTTGAGGGAATTTTTACCTGTCTCTTGGACTTTGAATCTCCTCTTTACATCCAACTCCACAATTTCAGTTTACCTTAGATTCCTGAGATAAAAACTGTCATAAAATCTAGCGAAACCTTAGTGTTTCATGTAAATGTTTGTTTTCAGTAGCAGAGACTTAGCATTAAGCTGCAAACATTTGGAAACTTAAAAATTCACCGAGAGAATTGCCATCATTACCTTTGTGTAGCTAAATCTACTCTTCTTTTAATCTGGAGAACTTCTGTGAACAGAAACAAGAGTGTTTTTTCATACTTTTACTTTCTCGTCACTTTGGATACAAGTTCTTTTAATGGGCAAGTGCATCAAAATTTCTAACCATTCATTTTCCAAATTTCTGTTCCTGTCTGTAGCTGGGACCATACTTGGCCATTTTTGGACACCAGTGTATATTTGGATGTCAGTCACTTAAGAATGTAAAACCATTTCCTCTGGTTGTTTAAAGTGAGCTGTTTGCTTATTTGTTTTTTGCAAAATAGCCTTTTAAATACATCTTGTAACTTGCAGAGTAGGTCTAGTTGTATTCTTTGTGTTTTGTATATAAAACATTTGCTGGTAATGTGGAAAAACTGCTTCATAAAGACCTAGTTTGTGAGACTTGTCTGTTAATCGCTTCTTTTCATGAGCTTTCTTTTTCAACACAGCTGGAGATTTGTCAAATGAACTCGTAAGGCATTTTCTGATTGAATGCAGTCAGAAGGGGGTACGCTTGAAAGGATGCCCGAATGAACCATATTTTGGTAAGTACTGTGCAGCACAGTTGGCAGTTGCCAGTGCTGACTTGGATGGAATACAAATGAGAGACTACTTTGTTTGAGTCCTGATGACTTCTGTAGGAACCCACTCCAAGGTTCTAGGAGCCTCGTACACATTTACCTTAAGCAGATGTGCAGGACACTCTAGCACAGGTGCACATGGCCAAGCTGCAAACACCCAAGCTTGTCAAACACTACCAGTGTTGCTGCAGAAATCTGAGCTAGATCACATTTATCATCCTGATTGATTCAGGAATTTTTGTCCTGTGTTATATTTATGCTGCATGTAAGGTGGCTAAAAATGACACCAGAGCGAGATATTCACAAAGTACATTATGCTATGTCAGCCTACTGAATATAATGTGGTGCAAGTACAATACCTGTAATGGCAAACAGCTAAAGACCACCTAGCTGTTCACTCATTTGCTTTCCACTCATTTGGGGTAGGAAGGGAAAATAGATTGAGCAAGCATATGGGTTAGATGAAAACAGGGAGATGCTAACCAATTACGAGGCAAAAGAAACTCAACTTGGGGAAAATTATTTTAATGTTTTTCCAATTAAAATCAATATTCAGGTAGTCAGATGTTGAGGGATACATTTAGTGCAGGTAGCTGGGTTTACAGGCTGGAAGTGCAAACTGCAGATTGATCTATGGGTGTCCCAGGCAAGAGGCCATGACCTGCTGACCTTTTGCATAACAAAGGGCCCAGGGACCTGTGTGGCCAGGTGACTAGACACTCAAGAGGTGCAGCAGCAGCCAACTCCCAGACTTTCCTGCCCTTAGACTGTAAGGGCATCCCTCCTTGGAGGTACTCAATTTGAGCGGTCATTTTGTTATTAAATTGTTGCACCAAAATTAAATTATTTTAAGGATCTAGGAGTCTGCGACTCTGCTAAAGGAAACCAAGGGTTGAGCTTGTGAAACATCTGACTGTAGGTGTGGGATGTGTAGCTGTGAAGGTGCTTTGAGTACCAGCTCAGGTGGTGCAAGAGTGAGTGCCAGAGTGGCTCCTGAATGGTCAGACAGGGAAGTTTCCTTAACATGAGAAGCAAAGACAAGATTAAATAACACTTTTCCTTCCCATTTTCCAAGCTCAATTTCACTGCTTCCTCCCAGATTCCTCACACCCACTGCAGTGGATGTGAGGACATAGAGTCATTACAGAACCATTACTCTGCTGCTTCATCCCTCTCCTAGTTTGTCCTTCCTGGGATGAGGTTTTTCCCTGTAGACTACCATCCTGCAGGAAAAAAAATCTGTTTCAGCATGTGCTCTTTGTTGACCATGGAAAATGTCCCATCTGTTCCCATGTGAGGCCCTTCAGAGGCTACAGAGGTGGGCGTGGCAACTTGGATACTCAGAGCATCTCCTTGTCCTGTCCATGGCACTCCTGCTGTGTCTCACCCAACTTTTTTTTCCATAGGTGCCCTGCAGTGGGTCTGCTGGAATGGGCTGTGTTTGGCATGAAAAGTCCCTGGACTCTACCCAGAGGCCATCCTACAGCCCTTCCACCCTGTTACAGGCCTTGTATCATGCACCAAATACGCCTGTGAAAGGGTCATCTACCATAAAATTAACAGATGTGAAATTGAAAATAAATTTAAACATTTAAAATAAAAATAAAGGTGGATTGAAGTTTATCAGTATTTGGCATGAGATTTATCTTAAATCAGAATTTTTAGTCCATTCCTACCTTAGTCTTGAAGTGCCTGTTTAGGCACCTATGTAGCCCTACTAGTCATTTAGTTTGAACATTTCCTAGTCTTTCAATGTGTATAGCCTGTGCTGGCTTCAAAGTAAACAGCAGTGAGAGGTGAACCCCACACAAATACCTTGAAAACAGGTCGGAGTTACAATTTAATAAAAAAGATTACAGTAGATGCAGTGATACAGAAACTATTGCTGCACCCACAGAGTATAACTTTGCACTGTTGATCAGGGTGGTGGTCGCAGTCTGATTAAGCAGTGAGTGCAGTCCTGTTGAAGTGATGATTGCAGTCTTGTTGAAGGTGGTGGTCCTGTGGAAGGTCTGGGCCTCCTCTGGGTCTGTTGAGCAATGGTGATGGTGCCCCAAAGTCCCCAAAACCCCAGATGATATACAGTCAGGTTCAGGTGGTACCTCCCTCAAGGTGGGTAGTTTCACAACAGAGTGATGTAATGCTCTTGAGTAATTGCTGTTGTCCATTCTTGCTAAGGCCATTGAGTCCATTTAGCAGAGATGGGCCCCCTCAGGATGGGTGTAGTTACCATGGCAGCGTTAATTGTGAAGACCAGGAAACATTGCCTTACAGAGTTTGCCTCTTTTCCCTTGTCTCACACCCAGCTTGCAGTCTGAAGGGTTGGGTGCAAACTGGGCAGCGGTTGCAAATGACTCACTGTTAACAGTTCACCAAGAATTATGTAGATGGGAGTAGAATACATAACTTGGTTTCACCCCACACTGTAACCCAGGACACAGCCTCAAAACTACTTCACAAAGTAGGTGAGCAGGCACTATTACACATGTTTATGAGTAAGATAGTGAAGGACTAATAGTTCAGTCAGTCTTTGCGTTTCTGTAAGACCCTTGAAGAATTGGGTCATCTTTCTGTTTCAAAGAAATTTTTGATGGACTGTAAAAATGAGGTTGGTTTAGGTTGAACGGGAATTTTTATACAGCACATGGTTATAATGTTTGCTGCTTGTTAGTAAATGGGAATTGAAGGATGGCTTTTTGTACAAACAGGTTGATGAATACTATGCCTTCCTCTCACTTCTTAGAGTATAGTCTCACATACTAATATCAAAGAATAAGTAATGTTGGATTACTTCAGTTAAGCCAAGATCAAATTGCAAGAGTGACTTTGAATAGAAAAGAAGAATCATTTAATAGAGAATGCTACGTACATCACTGCTGCATTAAATGGAAGAGATTTTACCTGGATCATCTTCTATACTTTTAGAAGTTCAAAATGGAGATGTGTGTAGACAGAACACTAGATGATGAAGACTAGGTGGCTAAGAGGTAGAACTTGCTTTTTTTTTACATCATCATGTAACACAAGCAACCTCTTGTGCTCTTACCACCTTTGTAAGAATTTACTACATTTAATGTAGCAGAAGTTCAGAGCATTGAAAAGAATTTACTGACTTCTATATGTTACTGATTTTGTCATTTTTGTGCCTTCTCCATTTGAAGTACAGACATTTAGGTTAGGATCTAAGCAGTGTATTTAAGAGGGAAAGGGAGCATATGATTGTGATTAATGAATCAAGAAGATCTTGGCTTAGGTCCCAAGAGATTTTTAAGGGGAAGCAGAGGGGGTCCTTAGTCTATAAAATACTTGAGAGCAAACATAACTTAAGTGTTCTTATTGTCCACCAAGTTAACTGTGCATGTCTTGTTACTTTTCTAACCACAGGGAGTTTGACAGCTCTGGTGTATCAGCATTCCATCACTCCACTGGCATTGCCCTGCAAGCTCCTCATCCCAGACAGAGGTATGCTTAAGTACAGAAGAGATACTCCCAACCAAGTTTTACTTCAAAGTGCCAGTGTCTGAAGGCAGGTGAATGTGTCACAAGTTGAGATCTAAGCAAAAATGTGCCGAGGAGGAAGCTGTGTTGTTGTCTTTGGTATTGGTGATGCTCTTATCTGAAGTGTGGTTGGGAGCATACTGGTACTGGTATATTCCAGTCATAAACATGTATGTATATCATGGAAATCCATGAAGTAATTTACCATGTAGGAAGACAAATGTACTTCTTAGACATGACATTATGCCAGTGTATAGTTAGGTTTAACCACTCAAAAAGGACAAGTAGATAAAGAGCAGATGGTGCCCTGAGTGCAACACTGTCAGGAAGAGTGTAGCAACTTGCACAGCTTCAAATATTGTTCAAATAGATGATCAAAAAGCTTATGTTGCTACATAGGATTATGATTCCGGTTTTGTTTATACTGATTTCATAAACCACGCTAAGACAAAACCAAAATGCTCACACTTGTCCAGTAACTCAGTTGTCTTATGTTCTCCCACATGAAGTTAACCCCAGACACATTATCGAAATATTAAATGTTCTGGTTTTTGACTTTAAAGGTTTTTTTGAACCCTTTAAACTTTTGTTACAGATCATATGTTAATGTACAAAAATAGCTTTTGATTTATGTGAATACGTTAATGAAACCATTTTAGCACAAAAATGTGCTGTAGTAGATGTGACAAGAGATCTTGTGCATTTATATGGCAAAACAGTGTGGAGCTGGACTTGTTCTCTTTATCCCCCTCACCTAAGATGGAAAACTTTCTCTGTTCTTCCAGAGGTTGTAATAGGACTGAAACATTTGCCTTGTCTTGAATAAACATACCACAGTGAAATTTTATTTTGGATTTATTTTTTAATCCAATTTGATCATGCATTTTAAGATGATCTTCTGTAGTTAATGACAGGATACAGTGCCTTGAGTATTTAAAATGTTTGGATAACTGCAAGTCTAGACGTGAATAGTGTCACAAACTGTATTATGGCTCTCTTCCTCACTTGGTTATATTCAAAGACAGCATACTTCATGCTAAATGAAGCAGTAAGTGAGATCTTTTTACATGCATTTATATACCTGAAATAACATGCTGGTGGACAGTTTTCTTACTACTTTCAACAATCAGTTGGGAGGTAAATGTTCCACTGCTGTCTTAATGGTTCAGATGGTTTTTTTCATCTTAAGAAAGTTAGGTTGTCATCCTCTGAATCAAAATATAATTCATTGTTTTCATCCTGGTAACACAAAGTCTTTCTGTATAAATTAGTGTAAGTTATACAAATCAAATGAGCTAATTAAAATCACTGTTTACGATATTTTCAGGTTGTAGTGAGGGAATATAGCTGTAAGTTTTGTCTTAATTTGTCATCAAGTTAGTCCCTGCAGCATATGCCTTGTTATGTCTTCTATTGTCAGGAAATCAAGGTTAAGCATCCGTCTTGCAGTGCTCGAGGCAAAAAAACCTGATGCAGCACAAAACTTACATAAATTATTATAATTGCAGATAAAAGGTGGTTTCATGTTTCTAGCCAAGAGTTGTCCAGTAGATGAGATCACAGTTACAAGTGCTAAGCTCATACATGACTGTGGACTTGGATTTGTTGATTCAAGTCCGTACAAGATATGTACAGTGTTTTCTGTTTGCAGATCCCTTGGAGGAGATAGCAGAGACTTCTCCACAAACTGCGGCAAACTCAGCTGCGGAGCTTCTCAGACAGGGTGCAGGTCTGTTAAACTTTTATCCTTGTATTTGACTGTTACCAAAGCTTGTGTCTTACAGGTTGGGAGAAGCTGAAGCTTACACTGGATTGAAGGATATGTAAAGGAAGCAGTTAAATTTATTGTGCTGGGTAGAAGTGTAAAGAGTACTGAGGTTCTAAGTGCTGAAGCTGACTAGAAATCCTTTGCTTCTTAGACACTGACAATTGAAGACTAGAAACCATACAGATAAGAGGCTTTTCCCTTGCTTTGTTAACTTTCCTGTTCATGTCTAAATAAATCGCCGTTCTTAATTTCTCTTTACACTGATACAGTCAAGAAACTAAGCATTCTGAACAAAGGACATTCTCAGTCAAAAAGCAGCATTGTTAAGCTGTTGCTGGTGGCACAGATGTGCTCCAAAATGTCTGTGCTGGTTTGAAAACAAA